>JAGDYQ010000020.1:3790475-3967130 GCA_021962125.1 Bulinus truncatus
GTGGGCAAGTCAATGAAATTAAGCGATTTTCTCGTATAAAGTATTGCTCGGTTTAGTTGATTGGTTAGTTTTTAGCTAAACAAAAAATACAAGCTATGCCAATGTTTCAGGTACAGACAACAATGTGCAGAAATGAAAACTCCGCTAGTGTTTGCTTATGCTACGTCTGAAATATGAACTAGAGTGCATACTACATATACATGTGTAGTGAGTTTTTTGAGTCATGTCATCTTGGAAATATTTCTTATTTACTGAGCTCTGACATCATTGTTAAAACATCCGCAAGTGCGACATCGTGTGTATTGTTGATAAACAGTCTGGTTGATTATGTATATAGATGTTTTTATAACATACTTTGGAAGGGCGGAATTGCGCCATAGGTACTGTGAGATTACAATATCGGTCATGTTTAGAGAGAGTTTGTATTTTTCGGTGACACATACCTGGGAAAAAGATGACCTGGTTAGGCTGGAACTGAAAGCACCCTTGTGTTTTCAAGAATCAAATGTTGTGATAAGCTAATTATCCACTATGTGGTATCGTATGTATGGCGCCAAACTTCCACATGGATTGTTACAAAGAATCAGTGTCCCAAAGTTTCTAGGTTGAGCATTGTATTTACAAGAATATAGGTCAAACATTGTATTTTCAAGAATATGGATCATTGGGTCAGGGATGAGAGTTAATTAATTAGTTTGTCACTAAATTACAAAGGTTCAGGGTTACTGCTGTTTTGACTGAAATAACAGAATATACCCAATGAGGGACGGACCAATCAGAGAAAACAACATAGGTGAGAAGACACAGTAATTAGGGTCTTACAAAAGAAGTTAGCAGGTCTTTTGATTGGTATAGAGATTGGGAGAGAGAAAGAGAGGGGAGGAGGAGAACAGAGTGGTACAGACATACAGTTCCACAAAAATAGGCAACCCACGGGATAGAGTAGTGATGTTTCAGTGAATATGTATCTTGGAGTGTATAGTTTCATGCTACTTATGTTTTGAAATTATATTTTGTGTAATCGTCACATAAAGTACATGAATAGGACTTGGCAATTTAAATCATTTATTTGTGTAGAATACGTACACGCTTAGATAAAGTGTAAATCGCTACCAGAGAAATGAACACAAACACTTATCATCACAATAACGCACAATGTATAACTAATAATACGAATAGCTATGACACCTGGTAGCATGGATACATTTCTGAAGAGGAAAACTGACCAGAACCTGGAAGATTCTGATGATCAAGCAGCCAAAGACGAACGAAAAAGTAAACGGCGCAAGTATAATCCAGAATATTCGGCTTCACCGCAGGGGGGACCGATGCTGACCAACCTCTTTGTGTCGTGTGCTTGCAAACATTATCGAACGATGCAATGAAGCCTGCCAAATTTGATGCGCCATTTGACCACAATGCATTCGGAACTTGCCAGTAAACCGAAGGAATACTTTGAGAGGCAGAAAGAGCTCTATTTGAAACAGAAAGGCAAACTGGTGGCCTGCACTACTGTGAACGAGAAAACTCTTCGATCGTCATATTTAGTAGCATTACGAATAGCGCGTTCCGAAAACCTCACAAAATTGCAGAAGAGCTAATTTTACCAGCAGCAGTCGACATGTGCGAAGTCCGACAGGACACTGCGCTTGCAGTTCAGCAGACTGCCACTGTTGTCGTTCTGGCTAGCATATTTCCAGGAGTGCTCGCTGCTGTCAGACAAAGCCATCAATTTCCTGCTACCATTTTCTACGACGTACTTGTGCGAAACTGCATTCTTTGGTATTACTGCGATGAAGACCAAGTACAGGTCCAGACTGGACACTGAACATGAAATACGCATATGTTTATCCCGCCTACCACCGTATCTGGACAAGCTCTGTAGTGCAAAACAGGCACAGCCTTCCCACTGAACAGAAACTGTGTAACGGACATACCAGTGGATAAATACTCGGTGAGTGTTTCATTATTTGGATAGATAGCTATTCCCGTATGTAAAATGACTTTTACATGATGTGCGCGTAACTCAGGCTAGGCCTACCGTTTATCAGGATTTAAGTAGATTGTATCCGTAAACTTAATAAGACATATTAGGGCCCAACATGAGGTACGAAAAGTTAAGGCCAGGGCGCCTTGGTCTCTGGGGGTCCGCCACCCGAGCTTGGTATGTCTGTGGGGTCCGCAGGGTAAAAAAGGTTGAAAACCTCTGCACTAGTGCAGTGGTGGCGAACCTAGGGCACGCGTGCCACAATCGGCACGCAGAGCATCATCAGTCGGCACGCGACTAAAATACTAGAATATCACTTCTTTTAGTTTTAATTGGAGTGTTGGCACTTTGCTATAAACAAATAGTTTTAGGTTAAATATTGGGCACGCGGTCCCACCACTGCTGCATAGGTGTGTAGGAATGAGTACTTAACTGACAATTTATATAGTTCATTGTCACTTTTCATTTTTGCAATCTTTTCCTTTACAGGTTTTTTCGTGAAAAGCCATCATGTTTCTAAGTGGGTCGTGAATAGCAAAAGTTGAGAGACACTGGTTTATCCTATTTATCGAATGGATATGAAACTACTTAGTCCTCGCCATTCGCTCGGCTGGGATAATTTCCACGAGCTTCTAAAAACGTCCGCTATTGGAAGAACCATTTTTAAAACAACACGTGCCAGCGACTTAGAAGTGAAGTTTTCTTAAACTAATCAAGTAAAACTTCAAAAGCAGTAAAATGTATTATGACTTACATGTTTGATCTACAGATTGTATACAACATACTTTTGGTGCATGAAAAGAGGGGGCACAGCCGAGTCAAGACCAAAGTTCCTAATTGTGTTACCTTTTTTTTTTAGCTGCCGAGTTTATTTATATATAAATTATAAACAATCTTTTGTGAGGCAGCATCGAGGTGCATAAAGTTATCAGGTGGAGATGGGAGACAAAAGGTTTCAGGACCGGAAGTTTATAGCAGGGAGTGTTTTTTTTTAGTGATTTTATTTTTCTTTGTGTGTGTTGTTTCTTTGACAAAGCGCTGATATGAAATATAAATAAACATATAGAGTCTTGCAGATATATATATATATATAGGCAATTGGACTGAAAACTAATGAAACTCTAAACTTAACAGCTATACTCCGCCCCCTCCCCACCCAAATCATTCGCCCCCACTCTCAGGGGCCAGGAAAGAAAAACATAATGATTCAAGGGGTCGTACAAGAGTAAGGTTCACCGCCCAAGAAAACAATGGTCGACGTGCTCATCTTTTACCATGTAAACACTTGGTCAAGTGACCAGACTAGGTCAATCAATAGGCCAGTCCACTCTTCTCTTGACTTCACCCGGTCACCCAACGTTATTATATGTATATATACATATATATATATATATATATATATATATATATATATATATATATATATGTATATAAAGATAATGTAAACGCACGGTGAAAAAAATCTTGGAACTAATTTGATGACCGGTCATCTGAAGGTGAGCCGATGAGGCGCATGAAATAATTTGTTATATATGGTCAGTGATGTGTCAGACATGAGACTTACGGGCAGTAAAGTAAGACAAATTATTGTTGTTTAGACGAGGCCATAATAAATAAAGGAAAGTGAAATCCCTCAGGGATGACTAGCGTACCGGAGATTAGTGTCTCATATTCCCCTCAAAACAAAGCTTAACGTTTGCTCTACATCCGATGGTAACGAGTGAAGATCTCAAGCAGTTCACTATCCTGTAACCTATGATGTAAAACTAAATAATTTGGGGACACGCTTTTGTTTGTCTGTTTGAAAAAAAGTGCGCAAGAATATAAGTATAGATTGTTGTGAACCTACAAAATGGTGCAATGAACATGGACATTTCAATCATTAGTCGCTGTGGTAAGAAATAACGATTCTCTCATCGCGTCATCTCTGTTTTGTAAGCCAGTGATCCAACCGATAGCCAACAGAATTGATGAAATATAAATTGAACAATTAAACAAGAAGATGTTGATTTATTACTGATCATAAATACTTTTCCTCGCGAGTATCGAACTTATTTAATTGTGTTGTTCATCGAACACCTTCGAAAACTTTTTTTTTTTAAAATCATTCTTAGAATTACAGAAGTGAGTTGTGTCCATAGATGTACTGAACTGGATTGCTCACGTCTTTTAATACAGTCCTAAAACGGAAGTCAATCATGGATTCCCGTATGGGCCAGGATCATGGGCCACCTCCATTTTGTAATTTGGAGCAAAGTAAGTTACACTGGAGTGCATTATTTATATGCAAGCTGTTTTAACCATTTAAAAATTGAGCTTGATGATATTGCTGAAACAAATAACATTTTACAATAGCTATAAATGTTTTTCTAAAAATAGTACACGTTTCTCGTTTCCCTGACATACGCCCCTTAACCCCATTTGACAATAAAACATAAATTTAGGTTTAGGGTTTTAATGTTTATAGCAGTTTATCATGTGTTGGGTCTAGAGAGGTTTCATACAGAACCCAAGTTTAAATTTTATGTAAAAAACACACACACACACACATTAAAACGTGTGGATATGTCTTTTAAAAAAAAATCAATTTCCTTTATTTTTGAGCTCTAAGTCGTTAAAATTGTACATATATTGATTTTAGCTCCAGCGCCATGACAGGCAGCGTCATGTAGCGTACCTCGCGTCATCTTTTCCAAAATGACACCATTTTTATGGATCGATCTAGTACTTTATATCTATGGTTGTGTCAGAATAGTCTGTCCGCCATTTAATTGACGAGAGAGAGAGATAGGGGGTGGGGTAGTAGAGCTAATTTGACTCATGCATAGCTTTTGCCACTCAACGTTCATACCAATACTGATTGTTTACTTAATGAGAATACCCACAGGTAAACAATCAGGCTGACTACACTGAGGGAAAGGGGGAAAGATGGAGGGGGAAAATTGTGAGGGTTGGGGGGGGGGGAAGGGTCAGGAAAGACAATCAGGACAAAAAGTTAAAAGATGAGAATAAGACGCGCAGACAGACACTCTGACAGTGTTAATGTTTCTTTCGTTAAATCAATACAACAGTTGAAACCATTTGTTGATGGAAATCTGAACGGTGGGGGGGAAAAGAACGAGGCTACAGCGAGGGGTGAAAAAATAAACAGTGTGAACTGTCTCAATCTTTCTCAGAATTTTTACACTAGTCTTCTAGTACATGATCCTTGGAGTATCTCGCTACTTAAAACAACAGCAGTCAATTAAACCCTAACACTAACAGATATAGTCAGACACGCATCTACACAACAATAAACCGACTTTAAAAAAATACTGCCATTTGTCGATACACAATAGAAAAATACTCAAATATGGCGGCTTTCTGAAAAAAAAAACAATGTAAATTGTCAATGCGCACTATGTATAATTTATATTCTGTGTTTTGTACTAAGTACCGAGTTCATTTGTGCCAAAAGACGAATTCATTGGTGTACTCTAGAAGAGCTACCAGTCTGAAATGAAATGCCCTATGTCGTTGAATCTAACAAAAGCTCAGTATCTCGTCCCTATTCTGAAGTACTCAACTTATTAGGACTTTGTTTTTTCTTCACCTCCCTCCATTTTGTTCTGACGGAGGTGGATTAAGTGCAAGCAAAACGCCAAAAAGGTTTGACGTCTGCCAAGCAATTATCTGCTGCTCTAACTAAAAGGGAAAGATATTTTAGGCCAGCTCAAAGATTTAAAAACCACTGAATGTCCTTGAAGCAATAACAGCTCTGCAGTGTTCTTTTATCATTCAAAGAGTAGGTTATCTCCCCTGACGCAGGGCAAACTATTTGGACAATTTTTAACCAGATCTGAATAACTTTGAGCTATCTATCTAGATAATAGATAATTTTCTAGATAATTTTATTTTGCTCCATAAAAATTTCTAAATTATTATTTTATATTGGTAAACAATACGGAATTCTGAGCTATAATGCGTTTTTTTTTCTCTTTAAAATATTTTCCGCAGTTGTTGATGTATACAGTTTTAGTTCCTAACAGTAATAACTAATAATACAACAGACGACAAATATGTTTCGTTAAGTAGACCTGTGTAAGTAGACCTGTGTAAGTAGACCTCTATAAGTAGACCTATGTAAGTAGACCTGTGTAAGTAGATATATGTAATTATACCTGTGTAAGTAGACCTGTGTAAGTAGACCTGCGTAAGTAGACCTATGTAATTATATCTGTGTCAGTAGACCTGTGTAAGTAGATCTATGTAACTATACCTGTGCAAATAGATCTCTGTAAGTAGACCTATGTAAGTAGACCTATGTAAGTAGATCTATGTAATTATACCTGTGTAAGTAGACCTGCGTAAGTAGATCTATGTAATTATATCTGTGTAAGTAGACCTGTGTAAGTAGATCTATGTAATTATACCTGTGTAAGTAGACCTGCGTAAGTAGACCTATGTAATTATATCTGTGTAAGTAGACCTATGTAAGTAGACCTGAGTAAGTAGATCTATGTAATTATATCTGTGTAAGTAGATCTATGTAATTATACCTGTGTAAGTAGACCTGCGTAAGTAGACCTGCGTAAGTAGACCTATGTAATTATATCTGTGTCAGTAGACCTGTGTAAGTAGATCTATGTAACTATACCTGTGCAAATAGATCTCTGTAAGTAGACCTATGTAAGTAGACCTATGTAAGTAGATCTATGTAATTATACCTGTGTAAGTAGACCTGCGTAAGTAGACCTATGTAATTATATCTGTGTAAGTAGACCTGTGTAAGTAGATCTATGTAATTATACCTGTGTAAGTAGACCTGAGTAAGTAGACCTATGTAATTATATCTGTGTAAGTAGACCTTTGTAAGTAGACCTGAGTAAGTAGATCTATGTAATTATACCTGTGTAAGTAGTCTATGTAATTATACCTGCGTAAGTAGATCTATGTAATTATACCTGTGTAAGTAGACCTGCGTAAGTAGACCTATGTAATTATATCTGTGTAAGTAGACCTATGTAACTAGACCTGTGTAAGTAGATCTATGTAATTATACCTGTGTAAGTAGACCTATGTAATTATATCTGTGTAAGTAGACCTATGTAAGTAGATCTATGTAATTATACCTGTGTAAGTAGACCTATGTAAGTAGACCTATGTAATTATATCTGTGTAAGTAGACCTTTGTAAGTAGACCTGAGTAAGTAGATCTATGTAATTATATCTGTGTAAGTAGACCTATGTAAGTAGATGTATGTAATTATATATGTGTAAGTAGACCTATGTAAGTAGATCTATGTAATTATACCTGTGTAAGTAGAACCCTATATAAGTAGACCTGTGAAAGTATACCTGTGTAATGCTATGATATGTACAGGCAATGCTAGTTACCGTGCACAGGTTACACAGGCAGGTTTCAGTTGTACCTTTTGATCTCAGCTATATAACGGTAAAAATGAAATAAAATCTGGACTTTTTCATCAATAAGGGGGGGGGGATATCTGTTAAATGATTAGAAAGTGTGTGTGTGTGTGGTGTGGTCCATAAATTAGTTTGTTATAAACTACTGACTACTGGAACGAGTGATACATATATGCTCACTTTTTCAATTTATAATTTTTGAACGACACCATAGTAAATGTTAACCAGATAAAAAAAATTAATTAGTTTTGTTATGACAACAAATCTGTACAACTTTATTTCCTTCAATGTAACCCCCCATACCCCCCACCCCACACCATCATTTCTACAGAATTGAAGATTGAAAAACTGTTTTAAGAGAGGGTCATCTAGGTCATCTCGGGGAGTCACATTGGCCAGGGGCCCGGGATATAATGGCGGACCTGGTGCACCCCATCCCCCTTTTACCACATAATTAGGTTATTAAACGTTTAGTAATTATACATAGATAACAACTAATAGATAACATGTGTCTCGTTTTTTTTTTAAATCTATATATTATAACTAGCTGTACCCTGCAAAACTTTTGCATAGAGTTATATTCCCTTAGGTTTGATCGGTAGGCTAGGTTATTTCAGGTATCGGACAGATCCGATTTTTTCATGATTTTATTACAATTTAAAGATGCAATATAGTGTAGAGATACAAACAAACAAACAAAACAAATATTTAAATGGAATTATTTCACATTTTGGCCTTTGAGCTCCATGTTTAAAAACCGCAGAAACTTTTCAAAACTATAGATTTTAAAAAAAAAAGAAACTTTTATCGAATCGAGACGAGGGCAAAACGCCATTTTGAATTCTTTTTCCGCTTTCGATTAAACGCAGAACCCAGACCGCTATTATTCAATTAGATTATTTAAAAGGTATATTTTCCACTTGTACACTCTCCAAAACAAAATGATACGTAATGTTAACTAGAGTGGACATTAATGTATAGTTATCTACAGAGATGTTCCAAGTACTGGCCATGCATGTACAAGTAAATGTACAAGTACCCCCAGGTGCAAGTACAAGTATTTTAACTCCATCTTGATTGATAAGAAATAACGAAAAAGATATTAACAGAAGCAATATATGTTACTTTTGCGGTTTTTATTTCTGGATAATTTCTGTAGAAAAAAATTGGCATCGCTGCACTAAAACTTTTGATAAAATGCTGTTTATGCTACGTATATTTTTGTTTATTCTTGCCTTAAAACAGTAAAGTAAGTATATTTGTGCCTGCGTTCTCGGAGATGCCGTGCTTAAACCTATTAAATATTAAAAGCTAATTAAAATTTACATTATACATATAGCATTTATTTCATATATTCCAAAAGTTATATTTCTAGATGTATTGTAAACAAATACACCTGTATACATAATACAAACGTGCATTCCGAGTGAACTTTCTGAATACCAGGACATGACATGAGGCAATAGGTTGAACAGCAGGCTAAACACCGCAACATCACATACGCGACCTGTTTACAGCGCTGCACACAAAGGTTACATTCTGTACAAGGCTGCTTCCCTTCCAGCCTCATTGTTTGGATTATCAGAAAGGTGCAAGAAAAGGTCACAAACGTTTGTACATGTGTTTGTTTACTTACAATTTTGAGTTTATTTCACTTTGTTGTATTGTGTGTGTATTTAAAAATGTGCTATTATCGAGATAAACGGAATGTGTCCGCATAAAATGCTCTCAAATAAAATCGATATCTACGTGACTTAATTTTTTATTTCAGGTAATTGCACAGAGGCGGATATAACGGTGGGCCCAGACCTTGAAACTACTCAGTTGTTGTTTTTTCAATTTTCTCTGCCTCTTTTATTTTTATTTTACACAGGACCAAAAATTTTCTTATGCACATGAACAGAGGCGGCCTTAGAAATACGCGGGCCTCTGGCGAGTGTCTTTTGATGGGCTCAGTGCGAAAGTCATTTGAGGACCTATGACGAGTGTCAGGTACGGGGCCTGGAATAAGCGATTAGTTAAGTTACAGTTAGTTAGGTAATCTCCAAGCGTGGGTCTCTGTTCATGCGCAAGGCCCGGGGCCTCCACCCACGCCGAGCATGATCCGCATCTGCGAACATATATATTTCCAATTGATATTCTAACAAAGTTGTTATAAGAAAGGTACCGAAAATCAATATTAATATTTTAAATAATCCTCTTTGTCAGACGTTGTCAATCCCTAGAACCAATCAGACTTAAGTCAGAAAAGCGTTTTAAAATATGATAAGACTGAGCGCTTTGATGACCACTGCACTGGGCAGATGTACTGGTGACCTTTTTGACCTTCACGTGCAATATTAAAGGAAGATGCAGCTGTGAATAATGCATGCACTCGTTGAATATTTGAATTAGTTGTATGATTTACGACTAACATGTGTAACTCTTGATGCAATATTGAACCAGTAACAATGTTGAGTCATTTTATACTCCCCCCGTAACGGATGCTTCATTAGTCGCCGATGAGGGACTTGGTCAAGTGGCGTGAATCAGTGACTTGCATCCAGCCACCCAGGCGCCTAAATTAACTTATTCCATGTACGCAAAATAGATTATAGAATGTACACATCTAATACATGACTTGTACGTACATGAGCATAGGCGTCGGCATGAGGATTCCTGTTTCGATCTTCGGTGAGAACCAAATGAATATCCCCCCCCCTTCCCCAATGTCTCCCGTGGTGCCTCCATGGTCATCGCACTATAGGCTATGGTGGGGATGAAAGGAAGGCCGAGAGTTCAGTGATATTTGGAGTCACCACGGGGAACAAAGATGACACGCCGGGAGTTTAGCCCGCAACGACGGATTCTTTCAGCTGACCACAAAGTAAAAGGAAGTAAACTATGTAAGGAATATTTAATGCAAGGATGGACTATACCACCCGAAGGTCAAACCCGTGCAGTTCGGCTGTATATCAACTAGTGTGATATAAAATGTACATATTTAATACGCGACTTGTTTCGAGATGAACGTCAGTGACGAGGAAGTGAATAACCGTTCCGCGCCCATCTTCGAGTACAAAATAATCGATCAATGGTGAGCATACTGCATGCCCAAGGGAATCTCAGTTCAGAGACATCAATTTTAGTTTTTAGTTTGCAGTACCGATTCTCTTGCGATTACAGTATCGACTTGAAGACTGGCGAATGTTTCATTTCACTTTTTTTTTTTACTTTTTTTTTTAAACATAATTAAACAAAGATATTGGGTCGTTGATTATTAGAGTTGAGTTTAAAGAGATTAAGAAGCCTGAGTTTGATTAAAGTTGTAATAATGACATAATAGCCGATTAACCGTAACCAATATATATATATATATATATATATATATATATATATATATATATAGGCATTATGTACTTTCTGCACTGTGCGGCGTTGAATTAATAATGGTTGACAAGAAAATGTCAAAGTTCTATCCATATATCAGCGTAAATGTTGGTTTAAAATATCCGTTACAGACAGATACATGGATATAATAGGCTGTTGAATAGGCCCCCTTGCCTCCATTGGCTACTGGGCTCCCATGTTCGGACGTTTATTTAGCCGTAATTCAATAAACCTTTAAAGTTAATTATGTTAATTATTTCAAAATCGCACATTTGTTCGTCATTCTTCTCAAAGGAATTTTTTTTTTAAATTTACAAAAGAAATGTCATGGGATAGTTACAAGCTTTGGCTGACCTAAATTGTTAATACAGGTCCGAAAGATGGGTGGGTAACCAAAGCACTTGCCAGTAGATTAAATGACATAACAGTTGGAGGTCAGAGATTGATGATTGTGGTCCCAATATTTACACGCGGAGGCATTGGCAGCCCATATCTGCTACACGTCTGCCCAAGGCACATAAAAACGTAAGAACGGCTTTGGGTAAAGTTTACATCAGCAGATGTCAACATTTTCAACGTACAAGGCCGTTTGTCACAATCAATTACCTGAACGAAGCACTATACATCGACATTTTTATCTATAGATTAACAAGTGGTTGTCTTTTTTTTTTCCTGGACTGGGGCAGGGTATGACAGCCACAAGATTCCGTAATACACATGCCTACTTTTCCTAGGTCGTCAGATCAGTAGCGGCCTTTGGGGGTGATAACCAGGGCGACCACCTTAGGCCTCGCGGATGAGATGGGCCCCACATTAAGAGGTCATATTATAGATTTAAACGAAAACAAAATTAAAAAGAAACAAAAAAAAACCACTTAACTGTAGACCCGCATAGTATAGTCTGACAAGGTCCCACGCTCTGTTCCTTCCTTGTAATGCCGCCTATGCTCGGGTGGATATACAAGACAATGTGATAAAATGAAGTTGCTGCAGTATACAGTGTTCGGTACAAAACTCGTTGAACGAATTCTAAATGAGATGAAGACTGTACGAGACGAGAACGAGTCACTCAATATTTTGTGTTTCTAATTCTCTTTATAATGTGACCTTTAGAATTAGAATAGATTTTCAGCAATACAGTAGGTCAGCTGCGTTAATTTTATGATAACATGTTACACGTATTGTACAATGTATGAGTAGGAGGAGAAGAAATTGACGCACGTTTTTTTTTTTACTGTTTTTTTTTTTTTTAAATCTAAACTGTTTATATTGTGTGTCTATTTTTGTCTGATGGCACGTGGCTGTTGTAAGTTCTGACAGACTGGTCTCAGTGTTGATATTTGTTTGTGTAGATAACACATGCGTCTTTATCAGATAATGTGACTGTTTTTTTTTTTTGTTTTTTTTTTTTGGAAAACCTGTTTATCTGATTTTTAAAATATCTTTGTAAATAAAACTGACCAATGTAACGAACAGGACAAAGGAAGATCTGCTACATGTTTTTTTTTTTCACCTGCCAAAAAAAAAAAAAACGAGCGTGCGAAGTGGATTGGAGAAAGGGGGGTGGGGTGAAGGGGAGAGAGAGAGGGGAATCATATCTTCGTCTAACACACAAGCATGCACCCACACACTAATCATCCTGACGTTTAATATCCACTAATTATTTCTTTTTTTTTTTAAACGCTGTAAAATTTAATTACCCCACGACACGAACCCGGCACTTCGAGGTCGTGCACCAATAGCAGCGACAATAGACTAACGTGCGGCCCTCGTATGTACCAAGCTACTCCGAGACACTACTACATAACCTGTTGGTAACAGTCAGTGGGTGTGCCGACTAAAAGGCATCCGTTGGTAACAGTCGGTGGGTGTGCCGATTAAAAGTCATCCGTTGGTAACAGTCGGTGGGTGTGCCGACTAGAAGTCATCCATTGGTATAACTCGGTGTGCCGACTAGAAGCCATCCATTGATAACAGTCGGTGGGTGTGCCGACTAGAAGTCATCAATTTGAGCATAACGTAAGAAACTTTAGGGAAGTTCCAAGATGGTAAACATTTACAATCATTTGATATACAAATTAATTTCTTTTATTTATTTTTTTTCAAAAACTAAACACGACTAACTCCGACTATGTTAATCATGGAGCCGTAAAGCCGTAACCCTTAGAGAGTCGCAGCTGGTTGCGATAGTTCGTCTAGTGCCGGGATGCCAGCTAATGTCACATGCACCAAAAAGCAGTACGATGAGCATATTTGGAGATTTGTCCCCGGCATTCTTTCAAAATATGAGGCCGGACTGACATTTGTATTAGCAATATATCATTCAGTTGTTAATAATTTTCATAATAAAATTGCAGTTGTTGAAGAATTTATAGTTTGTTCATTACTTAATTTATGAAATTCTTTCATTCTAATACGAATATTTTTATATCATTATTTATGTGCTACACTATTAGGATTTCAAATTAGCTACAACTAAAGATATAAATTAAAAAAAAAACTTGAAGCACACATACTTATGATATATATATATATATATATATATATATATATATATATATATATATATAAAGAATACTTTTTAAGCTAATTTTATAAGTTGTTTTATTGGTCAAAATCTCTGATGTTTTTTACTATGTAAATTCTAGAGCTACAAGAAACCCAAAAACACTAAAAATGGCGGCAAATTTTAGCCAATGGTATAGGACTTTATAAATTAGAGATGTGCATTCTGTTTAATATGTATATTGTAGCCAACCCTGGTCTAATGTTTTTCACTATCATATACCAACATCAAAATATGGATAGGCAGCATATTTTTTAACACATATACTCTAACATCAGCGGTTCTCATACTTTTGAGACTCGCTGATCACTGAAATGACCTGTTTCGTTTACCCGACCCACTTTTATAGATAGAAACAGAGATAAAACACAGAAATGTTAAAATGTATTGTATGAATTATAGACGAAGTATTTATTTAAAACTTTGGAGATCCGCTTCTATTCTGTTCGCAGCCCACACTTTTAGAACCACTGCTCGAACACATCTACATACACAAACTACTACTGTCTTAGCAGTAAAACTAATTTATCATTCTGGAAACTCACGGCCAATTTCAGCCCTCACAACCCCCCCCCCCAACCCCCTCGGCCTCTGTATCTCAACGATTAAATGATTAGCCTCGTCAAGTGGCTACAAACTTAGCAGACGTCACGATATCTTTCTAACCATCTGAAACAAATTTTACCGGGTTCTGAGAAGAAGAAAAAAAAAAACCAAAGCAACAAATCAATACAATGTTTCCCCCATCAATCTCGTTATGTCCTATTCTTCAATCATTGAATTCTGTAAAATTAATTAAATGTGTTTTAAACTCGGGAAAATTATAAATCTCTTTCCCGCACTAATACTTTTTTTATTGTTATTTTTTTTTAAATCTAAATTAAAACATGAATGAACAAAAGCTTGAAACAAATAGTTAATTATCTGATTTTAATCCAGACAAGCCGTACATTCACACACAGACATGGGAGACAAATTGTTGAAAGAATGAGAAGAGAATGAATAGCTGACTAATTAGTTGACAGTGTCAAGCGAGACAATATCATACATGTACTCTGTTGACTAATTGTTACAAACTGTATTAAGACATCTTCCCGTTCAACCCCCACCCCCTTTTCTTCCCGTGTTATATCAATCCCTCACCCCCTTTTTATCTCTACCCCCCCTCTTTCCCCGGTCTGATATGGCGCGCCCGTATTATGACCAAAACCAATGGCTCGTGACGACCCGTCTTCGGCGGAGCCATCCATCTTTCACCTTCCCCCTCCCATGAGATTAATTCCTCGGACCAGGCTAGATGATAACTGAGCGGCCGTGCTTTATCATACGGCACCGTTCATCAGCGCACCTGGACCTGACACGACGTTGATGTATGTTGGACGTGGATTCAGATTGAGGGCCCAATGATATAAAAGGAGATGAGTTTTAGTAATCGGGAAGCAGTACAGCCCCTTGCGGGGACTGGACTGGACGCATTCCCCCCTTTTGCGGGGTCCATGTTATACGAGTCTGTTTTAGACTCCTGATTGTAACTTCTTTTTATACTTATGGTTTGCGTATTGTAACTTAGCGGCCCAGCTAAGAGTTCTTTTTAGAACTATATGTTTATATGTACCTGCTTTGAATAAACTCTAAGTGTTGTTAGTCGCACCCGACTTGAGTCGTTCTGTATTTATCCGTCACGTGGCTGTACGCAAATATAAATTATTGACCTCACGTATCCAGTTCAGAACTAGATTACCCACAGACAACGGCCATCGCAACAGCCCCAAAGGCGAGATTGTGACATCTGGGGACGTCGTCGGAAATGAACTTTATCTGCCAGTTTTACAGTACTGACCAGACGGGACCAAGGCCTGACTGAAGCGTAGGTCTGGGGGCTCGAGAGCCAGCCACGTACGAAAATAACAATTCATTATTTGCTCGACTGAAAAGACATCCATAGCTCGTCTGAAAAGACATCCATAGCTCGTCTGAAAAGACATCCATAGCTCGTCTGAAAAGACATCCATTGCTCGTCTGAAACGACATCCACTGCTCGTCTGAAAAGACATCCATTGCTCGTATGAAACGACATCCATTGCTCGTCTGAAAAGACATCATTTACTCGTCTAAAAAGACATCATTTGCTCGCCTGAAAAGACATCACTTACTCGTCTGAAAAGACATCACTTACTCGTCTGAAAAGACATCATTTACTTGTCTGAAAAGACATCCACTGCTCGTCTGAAAAGACATTATTTGCTCGTCTGAAAAGACATCATTTGCTCGTTGAAAGACATCCTTGTTCGTCTAAAAAGACATCCTCGCTCGCCGAGAAGACAGCCTATGCTTGCCTGAGTCACGTCACCTTCATCGTTTGGACCTTGCTCACCCTAACGGAGCCAGAACGTGCTTACCTGAGGCTACGGAGCCGGTCGACACTGAAGTCAACAAGCACAAGATTATCAGAACAATATTGCTTATACTTATAAAATAGACTTTCGCGATATTTGACTTTATGCCTGTGTGTGTGTTGTGGTTTTATTCGTTTTCTGGAGGACTGGAAGCATCGAGGTAGGCCAGTTATTTTGTTTAGCCTTTTCTTAATGACCCTGGTGAGTTGCCTGAATTACTTTTTCTTTTTTTTTTTTGAGTAAAGTATTTCGTTGTTGAAAATTACCAACCTGAGGGTTGTCGAGGGAAAATATTTTTTTCGCACGTGTTAAAAGGGATCAAATAATTTTATGAAAGGAAAAAGTACGGAATATGGGCTCACGGATAGAAGGGGTCGAGGGCCTAAGTTGTTGTCGGTGGGCCACGTTAGAACCATTCATAGATAATGGGAGGGCCCAGGGCAATCTAAAATTATATAAGTGATGCGGTAAGATACCGGTCAAGTAGTAGTTTGGGGCGCAGGTCATCTCGCTGCCAAGCACATGCAGCAGGAGATGGGCCCTTGGGGCGCCGAGTTGTTGACCGTATTAGGTTCAAGAGAACTAGTGGAGCGTAGAAGATTTTATATTTTAAGTGGATGCATTTTATTTTTACTTTGCTTGTGTAGCCATTTTGATTTTGGGTACAGGATTTTCTATTTTGTATACATTTTTTTTTTATTTTGTGAGGGCCGAGTCATTGTCGCCTAATAGCGCTTTAGCAGGGCGGGACTTCGGGCGCCTTATTTGTGTCAGGGCAACACATTAGACCTTTTCGTAGATCGGGTGGGCCCGTGACAATATGATAGATTGTTTGTTAGAGGCGATTCGGTGGTGGCCATTCGTTCTGTCTTATTAGGCAATTTGTTGTACACTAAAGGCGGCGCAATCATTACTTGAGAAGTTAAAAGATCGTTTCGCTAAGGCCATTCGGATCGTATGATTAGGTGGATGACGGGTTTAATGCTTGTAGTCATCTTGACGCATCTCTTAGGTAATGAGTTGCTGGTCCTATTGTTCTCACAAACCCGAGTGTTTACCTCATCCCTTGGCAAAGTTAAAAGATCGTTTCGCTAAGGCCATTCGGATCGTACGACTAGGTGGATGACGGGTTTGATGCTTGTAGTCATCTTGACGCATCCCTTAAGCGGGTGAGTGATTGCTTTTGTTTGAACTAGGAGTGTCCGTGTAAGTCCCAACCTAAGGTGTCAACGATTGTCTTATTTTGTCAGGTCGCGAATTGTCGATATTGGTAGTATTACGCTGTAGTATATATTGTCTTTTTAACGTCAACCGGGTATCTGTGTGATAGGCCGGATATATTCAGGAATTCAGATATTAGGATTTCAAGTTAATTTACATTTGGCACATTCACAGGTCAGAGAAGAGGAGGCTTACTCGGCCAACTAAGAGTGAGTGAATGCTATTTAAATGAAATTATGTAATTAACATATGTTAATGAGATTTTATGATTTTGATTCATGTTCTTATATATATTACTTTTTGGTATTTGATTTTTTTGGGCCGTCTTAGTACACTAAGAGAGGCGCCAGTATTCATACGTGTATTAGATGCAATGGGATTTTTGTAAGGGAGGCACGCATAATTATAATGTTATCATTTAGATAATTGCTCTGTAGCTAACCCCACCCCCTTTTTAATTACCCAAAGAGTGCTACACAGGAAGAATGTCTTTTGGAGGAGGGGCGTAATGTTACAAACTGTATTAAGACATCTTCCCGTTCAACCCCCACCCCCTTTTCTTCCTGTGTTATATCAACCCCCACCCCCTTTTTATCTCTACCCCCCCTCTTTCCCCGGTCTGATATGGCGCGCCCGTATTTTGACAAAACCAATGGCTCGTGACGACCCGTCTTCGGCGGAGCCATCCATCTTTCACCTTCCCCCTCCCATGAGATCAATTCCTCGGACCAGGCTAGATGATAACTGAGCGGCCGTGCCTTAACATACGGCACCGTTCATCAGCGCACCTGGACCTGACACGACGTTGATGTATGTTGGACGTGGATTCAGATTGAGGGCCCAATGATATAAAAGGAGATGAGTTTTAGTAATCGGGAAGCAGTACAGCCCCTTGCGGGGACTGGACGCATTCCCCCCTTTTGCGGGGTCCATGTTATACGAGTCTGTTTTAGACTCCTGATTGTAACTTCTTTTTATACTTATGGTTTGCATATTGTAACTTAGCGGCCCAGCTAAGAGTTCTTTTTAGAACTATATGTTTATATGTACCTGCTTTGAATAAAGTCTAAGTGTTGTTAGTCGCACCCGACTTGAGTCGTTCTGTATTTATTCGTCACGTGGCTGTACGCAAATATAAATTATTGACCTCACGTATCCATTTCAGAACTAGATTACCCACAGACAACGGCCATCGCAACAGCCCTAATGGCGAGATTGTGACACTAATATGTTCACGAGATATTACTGTTTGTTTTACGGAGAATGAGGCGAGGGTAAGAATACACTTGTTCATGGTGTACAACAGGGGTGGGCAAACTACGGCACGCGGGCCGCATGCGGCCCGCCAGAGTAAAATGTGCGGCCCTTAAACATGTTGCGATTCTCTGTCAATGATAATTTTCTTTATTTAGTTTTTCGTTGTATTTTTTTAAATTTATTTTCAACTATTTCATTCGAACCTAAGGATATTAAATCGGTTTTATGGCTCGAGAATATTAGAATTGCTTGACCTACGGGCAGACCTGAAGGAGAAGTTCAAGTCAGTTCTTTTGCTGGATTTTTAAGGATGTTTACCAGCAGTGGCATTTACACACCTAAAATCTTTGCTGCCAGCGTGTGTCACTTTTTGGGTTCACATACATTTGTGATCAAGCGTTTTATTGTATGAAAATAAACAAGTCTAAGAACAGATATGACCGACTACAATTTAAATGTAGCCATGCGAATCACACCCAGCCAACTGGTTCCACAGTTCACAAACATTATACGAAATTGTGAAAAGTTACATTCTTCTCAATAATTATAATTGTACTCTGTGGTCATCTTGTATGTAAATTAAGTTCCATGTCTTCATAATTATTATGACAGGTAACAATAAACTTTAGTTGAGAATTAATATGAATAGTAAAGTCTTATTAAAAAATTAGCACTGAACTGATTTAGTTGGTATTTTTAAAATGTAATGTGCTTGTATAATAAAGTGTGAATGTGAAAAAATGACAAATAGTGAAAATACATAGCTATTATCATTAGTTCATATTTTCATACGTTGTAAATTATAATTGAAGTAGACAAAATATATATGGGGCCGTCGATAACAATCACGTTTTCAATGTGGCCCTCCGTAGAGAAAGTTTGCCCACCCCTGGTGTACAATGTTATGAATGCCGGTAAAGACTGAAGTTAAAAACTCTTATTTCAAATAGGTACGCGTATTTTTATGTTTATAATATAGGCTAATTATTCCTTAGGTCTCAATACTATATACATTAACACGTCATGTCATTTCAAATGCCAACAGTGATATACATCAGGTAACATACAGCTAACTGTCTCGATTATACAGCTAATGCTAACGTCACTACTGTTTATTCAATTCTAATCTTTCATCATTATAAGCTTCAGTTGTTGTTTGTATTTTATGAGCTGTTATTTATTTATTTAAAAAAAAATAATTTCTCCCTTGTCTATTTTTGTAAGTTTTATAAGATTTGCACATGGTTGTATTTTTTTTATTTTGCCTAACCGAGGCTGTGACGAGGGCTTGCTTCAGCCAAGAGATATGTGCAAGGCTGCGTTACACAATTAACTTTTTAAAGTGTTCTAAACAGTACAGTCACCGCTACCGATTTAAATGTCTTTGTGTTGTACAATGTCAATCTCAAGGCTAACCTTGCAACAGGTGATCCTGCTAACCCACGGACCACCCAAACTTAACCGTGCCATCCTTCACTGTCTCATGTCAAGCAACTTTATCTACAGGCCAGCTTACTTCCTGATTTTTTGGCCTGGCTAATGTACACAACATGTCTGTTGTTGTTGTTGTTGTTTACACCTTCACTGTCTTTATACCACTGTGGGTTGAAGTTACGTGGTTCCGCTATTCCCATATTGTGCGAACAATGCAGTGCAGTGGCTCTCAAAGTGTGACTCATGACCCACTAGCTCGTAGCCAGATTATTTAAACTGGGTCGCCAAAAATGTTAATAAATTCTTAATCAAGAATTAATTTCAGCCATTCTACTTTTTATCTTTTTTTTTTAATCTTCTTGCATGATGGTCGTAAATACCGAACAGGTTACTTAGTTGGTCGCAAATACCGAACAGGTTACTTAGTTGGTCGCGAATACCGTACAGGTTACTTAGTTGGTCGCGAATACCGAACAGGTTACTTAGTTGGTCGTAAATACCGAACAAGTTACTTAGTTGGTCGCGAATACCGGAACAGGCGCACTTAGCTGGTCGCGGAATACCGAACGAGGTATACTTAGTTGGTTAAAAAATAACAGAACAAGTTACGTAGTTGATCGCGGAATACCAGAACAGGTCACTTAGTTGGGGTCGAGGAATAATTTGAAATAGGTTGACTAGTTGACCGTGGAACTGTTAAAGCTTTGGTGGAATCAATTAGTTTATAACAGACTTTATCAAATTAAACTAGTTTTACGTGCAATCACTTAGAATTGTAAATTGTTTTGTTTTTTCTCTTCCACTGGACAAAAAAAAGGTCAATAGAAGAAGGGACATTAATTGCAAAGTTGACATAATAAATGGAAAACACCAATGTAGTGATTTGTTCATCATTTGGGCTTGAGAGTCAAATGAAATTTAATACAGTAAACAAAGTATCCGCAGCGGGGTGCAAAGTAATCATTAGACAAGTAGCTCCATGTAAAGTTAAAAAAAAAACATTAAAAAGTAATAAAGTAAACTAGATATAAAATATCAAAGGAAAGTGTGTAAAAAGTGCGCTATTCACATCAAGTATGTAAAGTATCCGAGTAAACCGAGTCTAAATTATGCAAGTAATCTGATTCTAAAGTATCCAAGTAAAATGAGAATTAAATATTTAAAAATAAAACGAGTTTAAAGTGCCCTAGTTAAATGAGTTGGTAAAGAAAACTGCTAAAGTGACAAAACCATAGTTAAAGGTGAAGCAAGAAACTGATTGCTTCCAAGAAGGGCCCCACTTCAAATGACTCAAGGAACCACTTGTCAGGTTCAGAATGATAAATCTGCTTCCTTTTTTTTTTACTTTAACCCAAGTCAGGAAATTTACCGACTCGCTGAACACTCGCGAGGTAATCAAATCTCCGAGAACAGAATTGTACAGGAAGCCATCTGAGTGATACATGAAGTTAATCCTGTGTGATAGTACTAGTGTAAAGGGGAACACATATATATATATATATATATATATATATATATATATATATATATATATATATATATATATATATATAACTTCTCTATGAAATAATGTTTTTTTTATTTAGCTTATTATAGCTTGGAAAATGTTAAACTATAATAACAATAAACTGTTAGAAGAAAAAAAGAATGAAAACGTTTTTTATATAGCTCGCACAAATAACATAATAAGTTCACACTAAACAATATAATCCGGAGTGTCTATTGGCACTCCAACACTGACCTATATATTTACCAAGGACTGAAACAATTATATTACGCTCACATAATCTTCACATTAACCTTTTATATTCATTTTCTATTGTTGTTTTGGTTTATTTTAGTATTAGATTATATACTTAATGTATTTGAATGTGTTTTTGGCATGTATTTAGGATGTGAAGAACAAACCGATTCATAGAAGACATATGTGAAACATTTACTTCCATTTTTGACGATTGTTATAAATAATTACATTGAATTACTTTGATGATTTTTTTTTTTAATTTGAACAACTAGACAGAAATTAGTTTATTTCAGAATTTAACCAAATGAAACAATTATAAATGTGTACTTTATTTCTAATGGTTAAATGAGCTTTATATACACCATTCTATGTAAATATATATGTAAATGCATAAGCATCGGCCTTATAAATAAGATCACGCTGAACATTTAAAACAATATGCCAACAGTTTAGAGTACTCGACTGTCGACCTAGACATCTCGAGTTCGAACCTCAGTGAGAAAATAGGGATTTTTTTTCAGGTCTGTGTAAAAGTTTTCAAGTCCACCCAGCTTTAAATGGGTGCATGCCAATAGTCGGGGAAGTAAAGGCGGCTATGCGTTGTGCTAACCACACAATCCCTTGTACATGCCGTAATTACAGAAACAGATGAATTCTACACTTTATCAGCCCCCGATGAGCCCTTTGTAAACGTTCATTTTTGTTTTAAGTAAACATTTTTTTTGTTATTAAGTTTACTTATAAAAAAAATGCAAGTACCTTTCATTATAAAGTCTACCTAAACATAGATTACTAGATATCTCCAAAGAGAAACAGCAACCTGTCGCTACTAGGAAGAGATCAAATGATGCACCCATCCTGGATTCTATTTTCAGATCCACCTCTGACGCACACATTTTTTTTTCTTAAAGTCAGAAACATTTCTTGGTTTCTGTCCAGATGAAGAAATTTCATATTGACAAGTTTCCCAAGTGACGGGGGTAAGTTGACCGGGCGTGACCGTTTTGTGGCAACAGGTAACAAACAGGTGAGACTTGCTACACAAAGTATCATGGCCGTCTTTACAGTTGGTAAGATGGAGATGGAGGTGAGGGAGGGGGGGTCACGTCATAGTTTTGGCTGCATTACAAAGATTGTTGACTCATTATTGTTGTTTGATAAAAGTACTCACAGCAGTGTTTTGTTGTGAAGATGTTATCTATGAGCTCCCCACTTGCAGGTATTATTATGGCTGGCCACTAGCAGCTCGGAGATTAGGGGAGGTCGATCAAACATCTCCACACACTCGCGCGCAAAGAAAAACAACCCACAGAAAATGAGAAGTGATGCATGTATGTGCACAGACACGTACATATTAGCGAACACAACAACATACCTGGGAGCATTTTACCTGCGAGATATTGTGTTTTAACTTGATCAAAATACATTCTCTTTAATCTTTTCTTTCTTTCTTCTAAATCATCATTAATATATATATATCTATATATATATATATCTATATATATCTATCTATCTATCTATCTATATATATATATATATATATATATATATATATATATATATATATATGTCTCTCTCAGGTAGTTTTCATTTCGTGCGGTGTGCATTGTAAAAAGTGTATTGTGGTCGTGTGTGATGAAGGGATAACAAAGAAATATACGAAATACTGCAATATAAAAGAACATGTGGCCTTTATTGCCATGAACAGAAAACGATACGAACAGAATTAACAAAGAAATGTATGAAATACTGCAATAGAAAATAACATTTGGCTTTTATTCCCATGAGTGGGACGGGTGGCCGAGTGGTGTTGATACTCGACTGTCAACCTGAGAGTCCTGGGTTCGATCCTCGGTGAGGCCCATGGAATTTTTCCAGGTTAAATTTGGTGCAAAGTCGTCCCACAAGTTCACCCAGCTTTAAATGGGTACCTGACTTAAGTTGGGGAAGTAAAGGCGGCTGGGCGTTGTGCTAACCACACAATCCCTTCATATGCCGAGTTTATAGAAACAGAAGAATTCTACACTTCATCTGCCCTGATGGCCCGTTAGGGCTAAGAGAACTTTACTTACTTACTTACTTTATTCCCATGAACATCCTATACACAGCACGATATGAAAACTACCCTCAATGTATTGGTTCGCTTGCTCGGCTAAAAATAGTCTGGGGAATTCCAGAACTGGAAATTTTCGGATCCGTCAGTCTCCCTCAGGCTAATGATCCGTACACTGAAAATGGGGTGTAATGGTGCGTACACTAAAATATGGTTACAAGGAAATCTATGATAAGTATTGTGTTCATGGCAACAAAATATAAATGTTCTTTTCTATTACAGTATTTCATACATTTCTTTGTTATATCTGTTCATAAAACTCGAAATTTTCGCATCCGTCATTCTAAACACAACAAGGATTTCTTTTTTATATCGCAGGTAGCAGCCAGCTTCAGCAGGCTTTTCAACTAGTATATATATACTCTTCCCTTATGGGGATAACACACATACATGCACACACACACATTACATTGAAAACTTTTAATAAATATGATCTAATTAGCAATCAAAGAGTAGTAATGTTACATCAGGAAATGAAAACAAATAAATGAGAGAACGTCACAGAGAAAGTCTCAGAATGTCAGAGAGAGTGTCAGAGAGAAAGTCTCAGAGAGTGTTTGAGAGAATGCCAGAGAGAAAGTCTCAGAGAGTGTTTGAGAGAGAGTGTTTGAGAGAATATTTGAGGGAATGTTGCAATTTACAGTCACTTATTATAACCAGAAGAATTTAAAATCGTTTTCTGGCAGTGGAAATGTATAAAGAATTTATATTTAAATGCATTAAAATAGGTAAAAAAAATACAATGTAATGACGTCAAAGACTCCACACAAAAAAATACCTGGAATGACTCCAAGCTAATTTATATAAACATCGTAATATAAATTGTGTACATAAAGTACAAACTATTTGTTAGTGAGAGCTCAAAAGAAGCTCGTCAGATATAAATTAGATAGCAATAATGGGGAGAAACGAGTCGGGCTTTTTATGTGCGTATAAAAAAATGTTACGAGGCTAATAGCGAGTGGCTTTTATTTTCAGCAATTACCAATTTCTTGGAGGATTTCTTGCCTATTTTTTTTTCTTCTTCCATTCTCGTTTTTTTTCCCTCTCCTTTGACTATGGTTCTGAGCATTATATATCCTGCTGTTAAGGGTTTCACACACAGGGAAGAAATTACACACGCATGCGCGCACAAATATATTTATCAAACTTGTTGTATTCCGAGCTTTTTTCAGCTGTTTTACTGAGCGATGCTTACAAATGACGTTGTGTAATAATTTTAGAATAATCTACTGATGCTTTTAGAATGTGTTGTTTGGCGTAATATGTATCTTTGTTCATGTAAAGAATACAAAAATCATCCAATGACTTTTTTCTATGCGCAGACTCAAACGAACTATTACATGTTATGAATTCGAAGAATGTTGACTTAATTAAAAAAGCTTCTATTTTAAAAATTATGTTTGTTTAGTACTAATGTGTTTCCTCTCATGATTGCACCAAAATAACGAGCACTTGTTTGAGGGACTAATCTCATCGAGTAGTCAGTAGATTATGAGCTTCATTAAATGGCAAATAAAAAACAAAAAGAGAATGCTATATTAATTAAGCGTTTCATCAATGTACATGTTAAACAAAAATAAATTATTGATAGGGTGCAGCAGGTGTTGTTTATGTTGTCGATAATAGGTCACTACTGGTTGATGGGGAAATGAAGTTGAAAGACTTCAGGCTGATTTTAATTCATATTTCTAAAGCAATCTCGACATGCTCAAGACGTTATTAATTGTAGCGTTAAATCAGGTGCATGGACTTTGTTAGGATTGCTAAAATACATCTTAATAAAGTTAGTTGGTAGGTGGTGAGGCAGACGGGACGCCAGGTAGGTAGGCAGACATGAAGGCAGGTTAGTAAGTAGGTAGATAGGTAGGTATGCAGGCAGACAGCCAGACAGAGACAGACAGACACACAGATAGACAGACAGATAGACAGACAGATAGATAGATAGATAGATAGATAGATAGATAGATAGATAGATAGATAGATAGATAGATAGATAGATAGATAGATAGATAGATAGATAGATAGATACCGCCAAAGAGTGGAATCGCGAGGGACAGCAATACACACATTCACAAATAAACGCATAGTAAAACGCACGCATACACACAAAACCTACACAACCTACACCTTAAATTTACTGGTATTTAACACAAATAGGTCTCGAGTTACTCAATGCTTACTTCTAGATTTTTTTTAAAAAAAGGTCACTACGTGAAGGACGTTATGCAGGGGAATTTCGTCGAGACTTCAGCACTGTACCGGAATTAAATCACATCCGACGCCGACTTTCATCTTCAGCGATCTGTGTGTTCAAATTACGTTCCCTATAGAGATGTGAGGCAGATAAAGGCAGGCCATAACTCAGTCAAGTCTCGGCGAGAAGATGGTTTGAACGAGTTCCACGAGAGCAGAGCCGACTATCTCCCGTCACTCATTGAGGAGAGCTGAAATAAGTTGTTTTTTTTTACATTTCATTTCCGGTGTACAGGATATTCCATTAACATCTCTCACTGGCAGATTGATTCATAAATCATATACATTTATTTGTACATTGAGTTTCCTAGTCTAGAATGTTCAGTGTGTACTTAGTTCATTTACCTGTTAGGCTTTACACTTTATTTCAGAGTCCTTATTATGGATATGCAAACTAGGTGGCTGCTTAGAGAGAGAGAGCCCCGCCCTCCCCACACTGATATTGGGGCCCCCTGTCATGGCTTATACTAGTATCGTATTCCGATAAAAGTTTAAAGTCGTAACTATTTTTAGTGTTTGAAAGTAAAAAAAAAAATTTCAGCCGTCTTGTGAGTGACTCAGTAATTGTGGACTAGTTCTGAACTATATGCTATGCGCGAGTTTCAAGCTCTGAAAGGCTTACATTAGTAAAAGTAAGGCTCGCCAAGAGGAAGGACACTTGACAGTGGCCCCTGGTTAAAATGATTTAACAGGTTAAGAGGATGGGGTCGATGCGGGGCTTGTTGGCAAAGATTACTACGGTCCCAGAGTTTTAACCAGCGGAGGCCTAAATAGTGTACCCTAAAATCTACCTGTGCCCCGTCAATGTGCCCTTCCCTTTTAATGTTGCATAGAGCTCTTACATGTGACTTTGTCCAGGGATACCTCACACGTGACTTTACGTAAGAACCTCATCACATGTTACATGTGTAAGTAAGACAGCTAGAGAGAGAGAGAGAGAGAGAGAGAGAGAGAGAGAGAGAGACTTGATTCTAAGAGCACGACTTAATCCCGGCTTGTGAGGCTACCAAAGTGTATAAGTAAAAATATATGTTTTCTCAACTCAATCAAAGCTCCTACGGTATAACCCTGGCGAGACAGACAGAAGTAACTCATATCATTACATTTAGGCTGTTGTTTAAGTCCATTCTTAGGACCTAGTTTAAAAGAATAAAGTGTTTTCATTCGCAGTTAGTGACTTTTCCTTAGGACCGCACATGTTACTTTGTCTGGAGACCCCAAAAAAAAGTAATAATGACCCAGCTTTATTTATTATAACAATATTCATACATGATGCATAGTTAACTTTAAAAAAAGTATACCCAATAAAAGAAATTATTATTTGCCTTAATGTTTGTGTACTGTGTCCCGGGTATACTGGGCATACTAAACATTGCTTTTGTTGATAACAACCAATTAGTCCATTATTACATTACCACCGGTAGTTCCATCATCATTAAGTCGACAAATGCAATTAAGACATTCATTAGCACACTTATCATCACTAAGTCGACAAATGCAATTAAGACATTCATTAGCACACTTATGACAGATGCTGCTAGATCATCATCAATTAATCACACGAATAATGGTATTCATTCCTGAGTCGAAATTAACATCAATATATTCGATAACAATATCGACAAATGCGTTGATTGAGGAGTCCGCAGAGGATGTTGACATATTTGTCGACATTTAGTCTACGGTAAACAACACTTTCAAATATTTCGTCAACATTTAATCCATAATTGTCAATGACATTCATCCTTTTTGTTGACATTTAGTCCATAAAGATAATGCCATAAAATCTATTCGTTAACATTCCATTTTAGTATTTAACCAACGCCTAATGACGCCACTAATGTCATCGTTATAATTTAGCCTCAGTTCGATGATGCCGTCAGTCTATTTGTTAACATTTGTACTGTGGTCCACTACGTCATCTGTCTATTTAGGCTTTCAGTCTACAATGTTAACTATTGCCACCCATCCACCTGCTAACATTAGACTTACGCCACTTACCCTGTTAACATTCGGTCCACGGCCCACAATGCCCCAAATATATTCATTTAAACAACTTCCACCCCCCGCCTCACTTTCCCCCCGACCCTTGAGGTAAAGGACATCCCCAGTAAATTAGATGAACAAGCTTTCAATTAAGACACCACGCAGCAGACAGCAGCTCTACCTTCACGTCTGCTCACCTCTTACTCACAGCCTACCCTCTGTGCTGCCAGATACTCACGTCCATTCGGTGCCACGAGATAAAGATTACTAATATAATCATCGAGGTGCTCACTATGATGTAGTATTTAATCAAGACATACATTAATCCAACTTGTCTCTCCCCCCCCCCGGGGCCTCCCACAACTCTATTAGTTGTTTTTGTTGTCTTTCCTTATATCCCTAGCATTGTTTTAATATGATTTACTTTGTTTTAACTTTGATTTAGTCGCGATTGTGTTATTAGTTAAATATTGATGTATATTTACTTTGTTTTAACTTTGATTTAGTCGCGGTTGTGTTATTAGTTAAATACTGATGTATATTTACTTTGTTTTAACTTTGATTTAGTCGCGGTTGTGTTATTAGTTAAATATTGATGTATATTTACTTTGTTTTAACTTTGATTTAGTCGCGGTTGTGTTATTAGTTAAATATTGATGTATATTTACTTTGTTTTAACTTTGATTTAGTCGCGGTTGTGTTATTAGTTAAATACTGCTGTATATTTACTTTCATTATCTAAAGTCAAGTTGACTTTGTCACAGTCATAAATGTTTACAAACAAGAAGTTCACTTGTATGCTTATGTCAATATATTCAGTCATACCGCTAACTGTATCAATTAACGTACTTTACAATCACATCGTTTCTACACTGAACTAGATACGACGACACCTACTGTATCAGTTGACCTCACTGTCTTCAATGAAATAACCTTTGGTCACTTATAAAGAAGATTTATTATGAAATAACAAGCCATGATGGTAATATTTATTGGAGGTGTGGTTTTATCAAACGATGAATTATTACGTTTGTTTTCTCCGATAACATGACAAGTATATTATATAGTGTTTATACTGCATAGCCAGTGCAGAACAAGACATCAATAGTGTACTGCTTTACAGTACTTTTAAAAATGTATCTAATATAATTTATATAATAATAGCGGTCTGGGTTCTGCTTTAAATCGAAAGCGGAAAACTACAATTCAAAATGGCGTCTTGCCCGCATCTCGGATTCGATAATTTAAAAAAAAAAATCTATAGTTTTGAATAGTTTCTACGGTTTTTAAACATGAAACATAAACCAAAATGTGAAATAATTCTATTTAAATATCTGTTTATTTCTTTTTTTTTTTTATTTCTACAACATATTGCATCTTTAAATTGTAATAAAATCATGAAAAAATCGGGTATGTTCGAAACCAAAAATAACTAACCTACTGATCAAACCAAAGGAAATATAACTCTATGCAAAGGTTTTGCGGGGTACAGCTAGTTCCACAGTATTTGTCATGTACAGTAAGACTTACTTGTATAATTTATATCCCAAACTAGGAATTTTTTCGAGACCTCGTGATAAAACAACATGCTAAATCTTATCGATCTAAATCTAATCGATATAAATACAATAGATGCAAATTCCCCCCACCCCCGGTTAGATATAACAATTTGGTTAGGTGTTATTTGTGTGCACATACATCTAGAATAATCTAGATATTTTTCATTTGTTTATGGATAACTTATTAAAGTGAAAGTTGGCAGCCCTAAGCAGTAGTACCACTGCTGTGTATAGTGGGACCAGATGTTGTTCAACTCTTTCACTTTGTGTAATGCAGTGCACATTTATCACTTATATATATTAAAGCACATTTGACCAATGTAGTGCATCTTTATCACAAATGTGCATACAGTATATCATTGTATAGCACAGTTCCAAAAATGTAGTGCACAGTATCACCGATGTGTTGCACAGTATCACCAATGTAGTGCACAGTATCGCCAATGTAGTGCACAGTGTCAACAATGTAGTGCACAGTGTCTTCAGTGTAGTACACGAAAGTGCCAGTGTACCATGATAGACATCAACAGAGTAACCCATAATTCCACCAACCGTCTTTTGCCTTTTTTTTTGAGCTGTATACTAAATCGCCATGAAACTCCCCCCCCCCCCCTCCACCAGTAATGTCTGTTATTTCTTACCTTCCCCCAGAACTTTATGACCAGTGAACCAAAGTCGTACATCACATGTATGAAGCTTAGACCCACCCCCTTCTCCCCCCCCCCTCCACACACAGCTCTCTTGACCAAGATGGAGAGAAGTGAGTGCTAACAGAACCTCACCAACCGTCCACACATGAGGTGCCAACGCCAGGAGCGGACAACCTCAGCTGGTTTCCATCTCATCGGTTATCTCACCCGAATCGGCCTCGCTGTTTAAACGAAGTAAGACTTCCCGTCCACACTCGTGTTTTCACTGCTCAACAAGTAGAGGGGAAAGTGACAGATAACTAAGAGCTCTAATCAAGGAACAAGCTTACTGTACCACTTACATATTACACAAAATTCAGCCCGTTATATACACTTGCATACACAGCCATACACACATAGCAGGTCATGCACACAGACCCTTCTATGCAAACATACCCAGCAATATACATACCCACATACCCAGCTATACACTTAGCCAGCCATGGACACATACCCAGCAATAAACATACCCAGCAATAAACATACCCAGCCATACACACATACCGAGCCGTACACAAATAGTCAGCCATACACACATACCCAGCAATACACATAGCCAACCATGCACACATACCCAGCAATATGCATACCCCGCTATACACTTACCCAGCCATACAACATAACCATCAATACACATACTAGCTATACACTTACCCAGCAATACACATACCCAGTAAATGCATACAGACATGTGCAAGCTAGTGAGAGAGAGACATGATACTAAGAGCACTACTAATCCCGGCTACCAAACTGTATAAGTAAGACAAGCTATGAGATGTTTTCTTGGCTCAATCAAAGCTCCCAAGGTATAAACCTGGCGAGACAATCAGGAGAAGTAACTCCTCTCAATACATTTAGGATGCAGTTTAATCTTAGGACCTAGTTTAAAAGAATAAAGTGTTTACAATTGTAGTTAGTTAAAAACTTGTGATGGCGGATTCTTTTCAAACCACTGTATCCATTTAATGGTTGTCTTAAGGAACTAGACACAAACTGGTAAAGATCTAGGCTATTTTTTAAGGGGCTCGACAGACTAGGCTGTTAAGCCAGTAACAGGGTTCGGATCCAATGAACCAAATATATAATGTGTGTGTGTGTGTGTGTGTGTGCGTGCGTGCGTGCGCAACTATATTGTTTTATCTGCCACTAAATACATGTTTATGACAACTTACACAGAAAACATGTCAGCCACGAGTTGGCCACGGAAATCAAGACACATACATCTGGAGCATTCGCGCGAGTACTATATTACACACACTTGGGCTTAAACTGATTCTCACAGCCCGTCATTTGTGTCTGCTCTTATTGTCTTGTATCCCATGTTTCATTAACATAACTACAAGTGCGACACGCACATATCTCATCACAATACTTGCATAAAGCTTTAGCTAAATGGGAATAATATGTCATCCACTAGATATACTGTTATGGGTATATTAGTCGAACAGACGGCACAACAGGCAAAAACAATAACGAAATAGATCAATTGGTGAAGTACAGATTTTGAAATCTATTCCCAAATAGACCAGTCACTGAATGTTTTCCTGTAAACCTCCAAAACAACTGCAGACAAGGCAACTATGATCCTTACAGGGAGCTAGTGGGTACTTTAATCCCTAGGCACCGCGCCTGTGTAAAATGACTCCCTGATTAATCAAATATTGAGTACATGAATTTATTCTAATGACATAGTCTGCATTATCAATGTACTATGGTTCAAAGTAGCAGAAACATTTAATGTTATAGCTACGGTACTTAACTTAAAAAGATAAGCATACACGTCAATAAACGATATTGGGATGGGGGGGGGGGAGGGGGGCCAGGTTAAAGTACAGTCAGACGGTCGTTATCGCCATTAACATGGGATGTAGAACTTGGCAAGGGAGAGGGCGGGGGTTCCGTTTAGCAAAGAGTGCACTATGAACACCCAACGCTTTATGTGACATTAAAAAGGGTAAGTATAAAAATATAAAAAAAAAAAATAAAAATAAAAACACTAAATACATTAGTGTGGACGTGTTTGGGGAAAGGGGCGGTGGAGGGAGGGGGGAAGGGGGTGTTATACCTGAAAACCTCATTACCTTAGAAATGTGTGTACAGAGTAACTCACCTGTTGCATGGAGGGCACCGTGTAGTGAGATTTAATGTACACACCAGAAGTGGTAATGCCAAAAGCCAATCGTTATAAAATGTAGGTCCTCCATTACAATCAGCTGAACGTCTCTAAGCACTGTACGAACTCATTCCATTAAAACGAACTTTATACCCCACATCCAAGAGAACAAAAATCCAAGAGAATTGAGTTTTTAAAAAAACAAAATTAATCCTTCACCATCAGGATTTAAAGCTGAAATGAACCATTGATTTCGCTAGAAAGTTTTAGGGGTACGATGGTTTGAGGGGGGGGGGGTTATGGGAAAAAAAACAGGACATGGAAGAGTTGGGGAATTCTCCATTCACATTTGAACAAAGATTAGCTTTGTGTTTTTGGCCCTCGACAGTGGCGAGTAACAAACAGTAATGGCGACGTACGAGCTGCAGGATCGCGGTCTCCTTAGACGAGGTAACGAGTTTTAAATTTACATTCGAGTTGAATGAGTCATGCGAGTGACGCAAAACGTGCATTCATTCATACGTTTTACAACTCATTGTCTTTACCCTGAAGGGAATTTCTAGGATTGTGTAAAAAAAAAAAATGTAAAGGTCATTTAGCAACTTCACCCTGTACACGAGTAGGCGCCAAACGTATTATGACCTTCACCTTTCAAGAATTTCACGTACTGTACCTCCCACACCCGTATTATTCACCATCACCACTGTAGAGTACGAAGGATTGGTGCAGATATTCATAAATCTATTTTTATTAATCTTGAGTTTGCGCACCGCACTATGAATTATGTTTATGTGTAATATTACTATGTGACGTAGTTTTTTCTAGTTGACGTCATATTAAGTTGCTTAGAGACAAACTTTGTCGAGAGGGATATATTTTTGGTTTTGGTACTTCAGGCAGTCATGATTTTTATCTCGTGCTAGTTAGTTGTAAATTGGATTCTGAGCTATGAAGTGGTATTGTTAATTAATAGTCTTTTAATCACCTTCAAAGAAGGTTAATTTACATTTGAAGTAGTAATCTAAAGAAATACAATTAGTGTCTTAATTTTAATGTTTTGTTTGTAATATATAAAAATGATGGATCAGCAATCAGCCTTGTTTACTTATTGAGACGAATGTGAAGAAGTAGTATAAGATCGGCCTTGTTCATTCATTGAGCTACCATAATGCCTCCAACTCTGTACCAATGCAAACATAAACATACAACCTTAACAATGGTGGCAGTGGTGTGAGAACTGAGAACTACCAGCAGAGAACTACTCTTGGCAGAGAAGACCAGAACCTTCCTTGGCAGACCAGACCAGGGAACTGATCCAGTGGACCGAAGACCAGTACGCCTGCAACTCTGTCAACGCAGAAAGCATACGATCATCATCTACTCGAGATCATATCTCGAAGACATTTCTGACCGCGACAAAATCATTCTACAGTCCGGTCAGATGTCCTATGCGTTCACACTATGAATGTATAGTTCCTATTTCATCAACAAGTAGCTGCGCTCATTCATAAAGAAACTCGTGACGTCAACAAGTTCAAGTTCACATCGAAGATCAAGGACCAAGATGGCCGCCTGAGTACGAGTGTAATGTACATCCAGTCTAGGAAGCTTGTAAGACAGATAACATCTCCAAAACCGTTAAGTAACAAATTTTAATTTTATCTTCCCCATATAATTATGCATTATTCATTGTCCATATTTGTTTATTCGTCATTTTAAAGGGAGGACGGGAGGCGAACCAAACTTAGATTAGCTAGTTTGGGGTAAATTCTACTAGGAGATGAGTAGTACTCTATCTGGATCTAATATACTTCATTGTATAATTAACAATAATTTAATGATACTTGGATCCATTTAGAATACGGACATCATTTAAATGTTTAGTTGTTCTTGAGAAGTTTGTCTATCTATTGTCCTATTTGTTCGTATATATTTGTTGTAATTATTTTTAACCCAGTCTAGTGTCGTCTGTGTTTTGTTTACATACATTGTATTCTACTGTTCACTATCATCTAATAGGAAGCTGATTCAGTTATTGTTTGTCCTGTAGTGTGAAATTTATAATTATACATACATTTTTATAAATATTTTCTATTTGTTTATTATTTTTGACACTGAATCCCAATCCCATGCATATAATATAGGACATTTATTTATGTAAACATTGATTGATATATGTGATATTTTAAATAGTGCCAATTGTATATACCAGTGCCAGTGAAATTTTTTTTTCCTTCTTCTCCAATATTATTGAAATCTATTTGAATCTATTAGAAATTGTTAATTGATCATTGAAGGGTTTCTTAAATCATAAATATGGAGGTTAAAAATATAGAAGAAAATTTATGGGAAACATATGAGAGGAGAGGTGAAAAATATGGTCTAACAGGAGAGAAACTCCTACAATTTATTAAAGAAAACATTGAAAAAGAAGAGAAATTAACTAAAGAAAGGTTGGACAGGGAAGAAAGAATAAATAATAGAGAAAAAGAAAAGGAACTTGCCATTTTAGAGAAAGAAAGGTTAGATAGAGAACATGATAGGGAACTAGCTAGGATAGAATTAGAGAATGAAAGGTTAGACAAAGATAGAGAATTAGAGAAAGAAAGACTTAGATTAGAAGCAGAGGTACAAATAAGAAAAAATAGAACATGAACAAAATACAAGAAAAACAACAACAGACCATACATATGATAAATTAAAGTTGGGTCAATACAATAGCAAGGACAATAACATTGACATATTTTTAACTAAATGTGAATGTCAGTTTAAACTTAACAAAATACCAGAAAGTGAATGGACCAGATACCTAATAGGAGCATTTCATGATGAGGCCCTCAATGTCCTACATATGTTAGAACACCCTGAAGATAAACCATATAATGAACTAAAACACCATCTCCTTAAATACTACAACAAGACTGAAGAATATTACAGAAACTTATTCCATAATTCTGTTATCTCTGAATCAGAACACCCTACAGCTTATGTGAGCAAAATAGAACAATATTTAAAGGAATTTATTAGGGCAGCAAATATAGACTCATCTGATCCTCAACAAATAATAGAACTAATGTTAGTGGACAAATTCCTAAATCTTAGTTCTGATAAATTATTTTCATTTATAAAATTAAGAAAAGTAAACTGTAAAAAAGACCTTATCTCTGCACTATCTGATTATAAGGACAGTAATCAGAATACCCCCATGTTCAAAAATAAGGATAATACCTTTAGTGCTATCAGACACAACAACAACAACTATAATAACAATAAGTCAAGATACAGTAGTGTACCTGGTAATATAATTTGTCACTATTGTTCTAGACCAGGGCATATAATATCCAATTGTAGAAAATTAAAATACAGGAATGGGTACAATAATATACAGAATAATAGATACTTACCTAACAGACAATATGCTAGAAACAACAATAATAGAAACTTTAGTAGATACTCAGGACAAGACAATAGGAGACAGAGACAATCACCAAATAACAGCCCACCAAGACAATACAATGACAGAGGCTGAACATTGGGTAGAACAAACAACACACATACTGTAAATGCACTGTTGAACAATAATGGAAGTCTAGTATTTTACCCTTGCTTCCTCAATGACAAACCTGTCATGTGTCTTAGAGACACAGGAGCCAGTTGTGTGGTGGTAGATCACTCACTTGTTTCAGAGGACTGCATAATAGATACTTATGAAAAAGTCAAATTAGGTAATGGTCAAACTTTAAACTGTAAAAAGGCAATAATAGAAATTGATACACCTTGGATCAGTGGAAAAATAGAAGTCAATAGCGATGATAGCACCTGTGGCCCCCTAATTATAGGAAACATACCAAACATCAAACCAGACAATTCAAGTGAATTATTTATACAGTGGTTAAGTGGTAAGGAAATAAGCGTTCAGAAAACACTTCAGTCTGTCCAGAACAACTTAATTGATAGTGATAAGGTAAATACTTCTATTAAATCTATTGAAACTGTAGAAACATCAAATAAAATTCCTAGATGGAATGGAGCAGGGCACATATTAAACTATATTAATATTGTAGAAAAACATATAATAGATGTTCCATTAAATGAAAGATCAGAAATAATTAAAGATTTACTGATAGGACACAAAAAAGCATACAACATTGCAAAAGAAAATTCTAATAATTGGGATAAAATGAAGGAACAATTAAACGAACCATTATTGTAGAATCAGACAGAGATAAAAAAAGGAACAGTTAAATAAACACATTATGGTAGAATTGGATAGTACAAGTAAAACACAACATGACATAACAGAACATAAAAAATTATCACAAGTAATTAACGCTATCACTAGAGCTCAATCTATGAATAAACAAGAAGAAAGACCCAGCATAAACAATCAGGATACATTTACCATATTGAATATTACTAAAGAAGAATTTATCAAATTACAACAAGAAGATGGATCCCTGCTAGATTATTTTGACACAAATAATAAGAATAATAAGAAAGCATCATACTCAATAATAAATGATATCATGGTAAGAAAAGTTACAGGTAAGAGAGATTATGTACAAATATTAATACCTCAATCACTTAGAACAAAATTACGACAAATAACACATGACAGTCCCTTAGCTGGACACATGAGTTACAGAAAACACTAAATAGAATTAGAAATCATTGTTTTTGGCCAAACCTAGAAAAAGACATTAAGATATATATAAAATCCTGTCAGATATGCACTAAATTTAACAAAAACCCATCTAACCATAAAGCCCCCTACAAGAAATGGACACTAACCATAAACCATTTTATAAGATAGCCATTGATATCATAGGACCAGTATCTCAACAATCCCAGAGGGGACATAAGTTTATTTTAACAGTTGTAGATTTTGCTACAAGATGGTTGGAAGCCATTCCCTTAATAAATATTACTGCTGAAAATATCTGTAGTGCCTTATTAACTATATTCACTAGATTTGGTTTTCCCCAGATTATTTTATCTGACAATGGTACACAATTCACATCTCAAATAACTCATGCTTTTACTAAAATGTTAGAAATCACTCAAGTATTTGCACCTCGTTATAGACCTCAAACTAATGGTGCAGTAGAAAGGGCCAATCAAACTATTAAAATAATGTTAAATAAATTAATTATTGATCAAGAAAGTAATTGGGATAGATATTTACCACTTATATTATTTGCATACCGGGAGATTCCTCATGAATCCACTGGATTCTCACCTTTTTGAATTAGTATTTGGAACAAACCCAAGAAGTCCCTTAAAGGTTTTTAAAAATAATATTCTACCTTCTTTAGAAGATGAAAGAATAAAAAATTCAGTATGGATAGAACAAATAAAACATAACATAAATTATGCCAACAAACTTGCAGAAAATAATCTAAAAAAAGTAACAACCAGAATAGACTAGGGAAAAATAGAAACAGAACACTAAGAACATTAAATGCAGTGAGATAATGCATATGTTTTATTTCCACAGGATAGTAAAAATAAATGGAGAGGGCCATATAAAGTAAAAAAAAGAACAGGAAAAACTACTTATATACTAGATATAGAAGGAAAAGAAAGTAACTGTCATATTGATGATCTTAAAAAATGTTTTGAAAGACCAGTAAAGTATTTAAACTCATTGTTAAGGACAGATAAAAATTCATTACAATATTTGCAAAAATTGGGAAAAAAACTATTCAAATTACAGAAATGGGCTATTAATAAAAACCAAACAGAAGATGATACCATCAAGATTGTTATAGAGCAAGTTAGAAATTATATAAATCAAGGAAATAATAACATAGATATTTGTCAACATGAAAATTTTCATCAATTAGAAAGTCTATACAATTTAATTGCAAGCAATATAACTAATGATACTACAAAATCAAATACATTAGTTTTAAACTTGTTAGATCTACATACAGTACACAAAAAAGTACCAATTGATAATTTGTACTTCTTAAATGTCATATCCAATGAAACAGAAATTGAAGATATTGATCTTAAGGAAATTCCTTGCATTAATAATGATCAGGATGATTTGACAAAAATAAAATACTGCACAGACATACCTATTGATACAAAATTAAAAATAACAAAGTTAATGCTTGATTATAACTCGGTAATCTCTAATAAACCAGGCAGAGCAACAAATTTTGAACATGAAATCAAGTTGACCAATGACAAATCATTTAAGGCTAAATATTATGAAATCCCATACAAATATAGAGAGATGTTAGAGAAAGAAATTAAGGGTCTACTTAAAGATAATTTGATAAGACATTCTGATTCATCATATAAATCCCCTATTGTACTAGTAAAAAGAAAAATGGGACAATGAGACTATGTTGTGATTATAGAGGACTTAATTCAATTACACAAGTAGATAGACAACCATTAGCAAATGTAGATGACCTAGCAAATGAAATGGCTCATGCAAAGATTTTCTCACATTTAGACTTAACTCGTGGTTTTTGGCAAATACCTATGGAAGAAAATTCAAAAAAATTTACAGCCTTTGCCACTCATGATAATTTCTATGAATGGAATGTTATGCCTTTTGGCTTAGTGAACAGTACTGCTACATTTACAAAAATGATGTCACATATATTAAATGGATTACCCAATGTCAGACATTATGTGGATGATGTGTGCATATTTACAAAAGACTGGGACACTCACATAGAGGCATTGACCAGACTATTGACCATACTTGGGAACAACAATCTGACATTATCTCCTGACAAAATAAAAATAGGATACAGTAATATTGATTTTTTAGGATATAACATAGGTCAAGGTCTAATAAAACCAACAGACAGCAATGTTAGTAAAATTCTCAAAATAGAAACACCTGAAACAAAAAACAAGTCAGATCTTTAATTGGTCTCTGTAGTTATTACAGGAAGTTCATAAATAATTTTACTAAAACCATGAATCCACTTATCAATCTAACTAAAAAAGAAATGAAGCAGAAAGTTGTGTGGAATGGTGAATGTCAGATAGTACTTGATGAAATAAAAAATTATTTTAAAAGTACACCTATCTTAAATGCCTTTGATCCAAATAAGACATTAGTACTATGCACAGATGCCTCCAGTATTGCTATTGGTTCCTCATTAATGCATAGGGAAAATAATCTAAATAAACCCATATTATATCTTAGTAGAAAACTAACAGATACAGAAAAAAGATACTCAGTGATAGAAAGAGAATGTCTGGCTATTGTTTGGTCTATAATCAAATTGCAAAAATATTTACTGGGAAGAAAATTTTTAGTTCTAATAGATCATAAACCACTTGTCAATTTTAAAAGTAAACAAATAAATAATGCCAAACTAACTAGATGGTCCTTGCTTCTGCAAGACTATGACTTTCAAATAGAACATATTAAAGGCTCTGAAAACTTTATACCGGATATTTTATCTAGACTAGTTAAATAGTCTCTGTTAAACTACTGAATTAAATTACTAATATAATAGGGTACACAGTATATATTACATTGATTGCATGGCTTGTTTGATAGGGTTATGGCACTGGTAAATGAAAATAAAATTTATAAGACACATATACTAGTGGTACTAACATAAAATTTTTTTTTGAGTATGTATTATTTATATTGGTTAAATTGATAATTGGCATATGATAGAATTGGTTTGTTCACTTTGAACATTATTATTGAATGAGTTTTGAATACTATTGAATATTATTACATTGAGTATTATTATGTTGAGTATTTAAAAAAAAAAAAAAAAAACCATTGATTATTATTATTGAATGATTTTGAATACTATTGACTATTATTACGTATTGAGAACCATTGATTATTATTGAATACTATATAATGTTGTTGAGTTCTATGGATTATTATTGAATATTCTTATGAAGTTGATAGTTAAATAATGATGGATGATATTTAAATGTTGCACATTTTTGAGGGGAGGGAGATGTAGAGTACGAAGGATTGGTGCAGATATTCATAAATCTATTTTTATTAATCTTGAGTTTGCGCACCGCACTATGAATTATGTTTATGTGTAATATTACTATGTGACGTAGTTTTTTCTAGTTGACGTCATATTAAGTTGCTTAGAGACAAACTTTGTCGAGAGGGATATATTTTTGGTTTTGGTACTAGGCAGTCATGATTTTTATCTCGTGCTAGTTAGTTGTAAATTGGATTCTGAGCTATGAAGTGGTATTGTTAATTAATAGTCTTTTAATCACCTTCAAAGAAGGTTAATTTACATTTGAAGTAGTAATCTAAAGAAATACAATTAGTGTCTTAATTTTAATGTTTTGTTTGTAATATATAAAAATGATGAATCAGCAATCAGCCTTGTTTACTTATTGAGACGAATGTGAAGAAGTAGTATAAGATCGGCCTTGTTCATTCATTGAGCTACCATAATGCCTCCAACTCTGTACCAATGCAAACATAAACATACAACCTTAACAACCACCATTTTACTACAACATTATTTTATTTGAACACAAATCCGCAAGCGTAATTTTGGCATCCCACTTGCTTAATTCCTTGGACTCTTGGCAGAGTAATGGGCCCTCAGCAATCATTTTTACAACGCACTGTGTTTTTTTTTTTTTTTTTTTGGGGGGGGGGAAGGCTTATTCAGTTCACCCCATTTTAGGCTCATAAGACCTTCACCAAGTTGTCTTTTGGCGGCCAACCTTTCTCTGACCTTGACAGTTCCACTGCTGAGCTATTCTAGTAATGTCTTCTGGTGGCTTCCTAGGTGAATGACCAATACATCCATTTCCTTCTGGATATGTGTAGGTGTACTATGGGGGTTTGTGTGTGCCATTTGTCAGAGATATTTGTTTATAACTTTATCTAATCGCTTTATCTTTTTCGTTAACATTATATAAATTATAATAAATTATATTGATTGCAGGCGAGAACTAAGGTGTGAAATAATACATCTGGCAGCTGCACCGACAGGAGTTTCATCATCTGTCGCTGTACCGACAGGAGTTTCATCATCTGTCAGCTGTACCGAACGTAGTTTCATCATCTGCCAGCTGTACCGACAGGGGTTTCATCATCTGTCAGCTGTACCGACAGGGGTCTCATCATCTGTCAGCTGTACCGACAGGGGTTTGATCATCTGTCAGCTGTACCGACAGGGGTTTGATCAAGACGTAGATATCGAGAGTTTGTCCCGATAATGTTTCTTATATGAAATTTAATCTAAAACTCAGCCTACAATTCATCGTTCAAAAAAAAAACTTTTCATTTATCCTTGACAATGCCACGCCACGAGATATATATATATATATATATTGTACAACCAGGGGCGTCGTATAATCCTCGTGGAGCCAAAGAAATGTTGTGTCCTAAAAAGCTAAGGGGAAAGGGGGGGGGGCGTGTGGTAGAGGGTAATTGCGGGACATTCCTTTTTGAAAAATCATTCTTAGACTTTCATGGGCGCTTTTAGTTTCGAGGACTCCTAGGCATAGTAGGCCTCGGCACATTTCCTACTGTGCCTATAGGGTATGACGGCCATGAGCACACCAGAACCAATAAATTAAAAAAAACAAACTATTCCTTATCCTCCGAAATGTTGATATTTTCATGTCCAGAAAAAGTAACCAAGTGGCTGTTCTTTCTCTGACAAAACACAACAAAGTTGACAACATTGACATCAACGCAATTACACTCAAGACACATACCCAAACGCACGGACAGACAGAGACACACACACACAGACTCTGAAGAAATCAATACAAGTTTTATATGTCAGAAATGTCGAATAGTAACATTCGTTAATATGTAACAAATACATTCGCAAACAACACTATCACTGTTTGAACACACAAACAAATTGTGCGCCACATTGACGGGCAACATTGAAGGGGCTCATTGAAGGGGCTCATTGAAGGGCCACATTGACGGGCTCAAATTAGTTTGTACACGCCTCTGCTTTAGACAACTAGGTCAATGTGGCGGCCATATCAAACATGTAACAGATATGTGGGGACAGTTCACATGACCCCTGTCCACTGCCACAGGGGGCCACACGGCAGCTGGTGTCGGTGAGATGGTCAATTGCGCCACCATGATCGGGTCCTCACCATCTAGCCGACACCAAACCACACACCGACATTTATTTATTTTAAAATATGTCTTCACCCAATATATGAAATGTGTTGCTGACAGGCAATTAGTGACCCCCTGGGGTCATGGCTCGTACATTTAACACCTTGATGTCAGATATGAACCAGAATGTTCTGCCTAAGTTTCCCCAGTAAGACTAGGTCAACTTTTTTCAGGTCGTATATTTTTTTAACGTATCTATGTATTTTTTATTTTTATTTTTCAAACTATCGAGTCAATAAAACAAAATATTCAGCTTTAGGAACAGACGAGTACTTTATCTCACTCGTGGTAGCGACATGACCGTGTCACTGTGACCTAACACATCGGTTTGGGTTTGTTTTTGTTTCGACCAGATAGGAGTGTTACATTAAGGCACATACAAAAAAAAAATGCCGTAAGTCAAGATTATTTGGCTGCACAACCAATGTTAAAACATATGATTTTAATGGGGGCGGTGGAGGGGGGGGGGAACTGAAACCTCCCACCCCTTCCCTCCCTCGCAAGCTTTTCACCTTTCTTCACCACCCCCCCCTTCCTCCAGTCCCACTCCTTTTTCGCTCTCTTCGCCATATTTTTTCTTCTTCTTTTGTTGATTGTTGAGACCGAGGAACTGATTTCAAATTTTGACACGAGTCAAGGGAGTCGTGGTAATAGGTGAATACGAAAAAAATAACAACAAGGTGGAGTTGGATAAAGCACATACCGAGCTTTTAGCGAGTGTTAATAATGTACAGGGGTGCAATCTGGTATACTCATGTTTAGGTGTGAGGGCACGCTGTACAACAGCAGCACATTGCAGCGGAATGACAACAGCGTGCAGGTGTAGAAACTGATTTCATTCAGTGGGTCAAGGCGTGACACAGTGTCATGGGAGAATCACAGCCAACAGCACCCGTGTATGCGCGTTATATAATACATAAAATGGTTGAACTATTAGTGACATTGATACAACCTCTGAACAATCGACTTTATTTATGTCTGTCAATTGTTTCTTTTTATTTATTTATTGATTTATTTTAACGTTGTGAACCAAGTAGTGGAATTCGGAACGAATGAGACAAGCGCATTACCATTATGATCTTTAATCCTACATTTTTAGGTCACGATCCCCAATGCAAGGTCAAAATGGAAAGAGGCGCTGATTCAATTATAAGTACGAATCGGTCAAGTCAGTGGCGGCTCTTGGGGGTGGAAACTGGGGGTCAGAGTACCAAGCCACGCGCCTATGGGGGGGGGGCGATAGAAACGTTTTGATATGATACATAGCATACTGCTACGTCTCTAGGGCCCGTATTTGACACTCACCTCAGGTTCTGAGCATTTAACCCTAATGTTAAGCCCGCCTCTGGTGTCGTGCAAAGTTAAAATGTCTGTGTGGTCAGAGAATACGTGTACACATAAAAGATATTAGTGATAGCCTGCAAAACATACTACAGAAATATGCACATGTTTATAACACATCACACAGGTACACGTTACGAAAAAACATAACAGTACATGTTTATACAACACAGTTAGAAGGCAATTAGAAATAAAACGTACGAGAAATGTAAGATTAACAGAAACGTAACATCCCTAATGTAAAACTATATTCAGAGTAACTTACCCAGCAAATTTAATCCAAACATTGAGCGAAAATTTCTTTTTTTAATCCACAATTTTACGTGCCGATAAAATCCAAACAAGAAGAAGGGGAGAAAAAAGAGAGTCGAATTTACCTGTAAATAGAAATAAATAATCAACGTAAGAGTGAATGTTAAAAAATATCTTTCAATGCACCCAGATATAACCTATATAAGATAAATTCCACCCCCCCCTCCAATCTGTTCACGATTTCATCTTACTGACAGGAATATCCACGAGGCTTGACAAGGGCTAATTTTAACATGAGTGTTTTTATTTGCATGAAAAAAAACTATAAATAAAGGGCACATGATTTATCTTGACTGGTGCACGGTTGATGTTTATTCAATCAAAATCTGAAAGAATTATGGGATATATGTGCAGACAAGTGTACGTGTTAAATTCTTTTGAGATATCTATCAAATTACGGGAAATTTTATACGTTTCTAGACAAAATGTATCAGAATATCAACTGCTTGACAATTTAGTTGGCAAAGAAACAGACCATGTTTAAAGTGTTTGCACATCTAAATGCTGAATACATTGACTAGCTAGACCAGACTTGAAATAGTTTGGCCTTTAGGTAAACCTCACGTAAAGGCAAGCACTTGGTAAGATAGAACCTCCATCAAAGTCCATTGCTAATTCATCATTTTAATAATTTTGTTTTAACGTTATATGAACACCTAAAATTTAATACAGAATTGATCACAATTTTTTTTTACCATACACCTAAGGGAGTTAATCTACTTCTGTTGATATGATTTGTCTTACATCATTTCGTATTTTTTTTTAATATACCGAATTATGCTTGAAAACAATTTCGAAGGAATATACAAAGCTGTCTTATTATTTTTTTGTCTTTAAACGTTTTTTATGCGGTTAAATATTCAATTTAATTCATTTACTTGAAACTGTGGCATTTTCAGAATATTACGGAATGTATTCCTTTTAAAAAAAACGTCAATATATAATCCTGTTTTATGCGAATTTAACTTGTGCTGCTTTTTGTGGAACGTATTTCCCGCGTGATTGATGCATTACTGTACATTTGATATATCAAAAAAGGTTCCTTTAAACACTCCACCCATCTGGTCTTGGTCAGGCCCGTTAATTAATTTAAGAACCCATATTGACCTGCGGTTAAAAGAAAGAGTTTGCCTTCCCCGGAGATAGACCAAATAATTTACCGAATTCTCCAGCATCGTTTACTACCAAGTGACGTGTACCTGTATATCTCCTTTTTTTAAATTAAACTTCTGCCTGACATAATCTCCAGCTGAAAGATGGCGTGAATTAACTCCAACTAAGAAAGCGATAAATCTCTCGTGTTTCTATTTATCGTCCAATGTTACAAACACTAGTTTTCGTCAAACGAATAGGATTCACGGGAAGAATTAACCCAATTACTGGATGCCCAAGTTTCATTATGGTATGCGGTATGTTTCTTTCATATTAAACTTACAGAGCATATAAGATGTGGTAAATACGGTAAGAACAGACAGACATATACATGTCATCGTTAGCATGCATGCATATGTGAACATCTTGATAAGCGTGAGTCAAATTTGAAGAACTGGTGAAGGGGGGGGAGCTAACGAACGATTACTGTTGCCGCTCCCATTAGCTCCAGGCATGACGCGTAGTAAACGTGCTGAGCCGTGAGTACAAATTGAACTAAATAAAAGCTATTTAAGGAAAAACGGGGAACTTTGAAATTGTTGGCCGCGGTGTGCGATTATGTTAGTCACAGACACTTGGTTATGGAAGCCCTCGTGTTGCCCTAAGCTAAAGCCACACAAGTTATTAAAGAGAAAACAAAAATGATTTTATGAACGAACGAGAAACGCCGAGAGCGAGAAAGTGACAAATTTGCTCATTTCCTATTCGAAAACTCGATGGTCAATTGTGAAATCAACTGTATGCACATTAGATATTCCCATAAAAAGTTTTTAACATACAGTGCGAGGCAATGGATTGTGATCTTCTGGATCTTAAAACAAAATGTCCGTCTGCATAAAATATTAAAGTAACCATCTCATTGTGGCCTTCTGGTAGGTGGCTTGATTATGACCCTCGGGTTATGAGTTAAGTTACTGTCAGGATGGTTGTAGGTACAGAAGTAAACAAATCACAACAAGTTCAGTGTAAACTTGCCTGAGGAAACACAGGAAGTTCGTTACCTCCGTAGTGCCTCAATGATCACTGAAACACGGTCGTGAATAGAGTAAAGGAAATAAATGCAGCAGAAGTCTATCCCAGCACATAATACAAGTTTACCATTGCAATAATTAAATAACATAACAATGTTGAAATCGTATGCGTAATGCAACACAACGCAACACGCCTATTTAATTAATTAAAAAAAATCAAATCGGGGCAGATGAAGTGAAGAATTCATCTGTTTGTCTGACCTCGGCTCATAAAGGGATTGTGTGTATAGCACAACGCCCTGTCGTCTTTACTTCACCAACTTAAGTCTGGCACCCATTTAAAGCTGGGTGGACTTGTGGGACTTCAACAAACTTTTACTAGAACCTGGACAAATTCCTCTAACCGAGAATCGAACCCATGACTCTCAGGTCGACAGTCGAACATCTACACCACTCGGCCATCCGTCTCACAACGGTTATCTAAGTTCAATGTGACATATATGATGTTGATGAACATGTTTCTACCTTTATTGGAGTGGAGTTATCATATACAATTATCATATACATATATATTATTTCATAGATATTTAGTATCAAACTCCCTACAAACTATAACACAGTTTAAAGTAAAAAAAAAAATCTCATATCGTAGTCATAATGACCCCTCCACCTCTTTTTCACGTAATGTGATACCCAGGGCGGATCTCTACCCCCCCCCCCACACACACACTTAACAACAATCTGTAACGCCATTGGCGTGAATTGTAATATTCTATTTAAAGTTTTATTCTCCGCTAATAACAAAGTTATTTAATAACAGATCAACGGTATACAAGTATAAACAATGACGTTTTTTTCAGAAGACGTCTACGTTTACCACGTCCAGATGTCATGGGCGTCTCAAACTTCATCCCGCAGGATTAAAATAGAAATACTTTTGTTTTTCTATCCGGTGGTGTGCGCCTGTGGTAAATAAAGCGTTCCTCAATCTCCGTTTCGTGTAACTGATCCTCCATATCTCGAGCCTTGTCAAGGGGCTTTTTACTACTTGACCTATAAAAAAAATTACTTTCACCTCAGAACTCAAACTGTGTTGCTATTTTTTTTTTTATCTTTTCTTTCTCTTAAAAGTAATGTTATTGTTACCTCTGGGCTAGTTGAATTACAACTGGAATCCTTATCGATAAATATCGATACTTTTTGACATAAATTCTTCTCTAACTTTTATAGACAGGGCCGGCCTTACGAATTGCCGGGACCAATATAACGGATGCTTGCGATGCCCCTCTTTTAATTTTGTTTTTACAATAACAACTATTACTATTAATCTAACTGTAATTTGCGCGGCCACCAAACTTGGAGAAATCGGTCGAATCGGCCTAATGTTTATATGTAACAAGTTTTCACCTGGACCCATTTTAAAGAATAGAGCGAATATATCGAAAGCACTCGCTTTAATCCGGATATTAACAACTCTTTGACTGTAATAATATCGGAATGGATAAAAAAACACTCGTTTTAAAACATATTTAACTCACACACCCAGCAGACAAGGGAGTTAATTAAAACTTAAGTGGAATTCACCCTCCTTTGACACCAGTCGGTGAACGTCATTTTTTTCATCTTCACCTAAAAAATCAATTGTGTGGAATTTTACCACTGTGGGGTGCATCAATAACGAGGGGAGAGCGAGGGTATCAAACGCATGGGAAGACATTGGAGAAGAGAGACTCAAGTGCACGGACCACCCTGCTGATTATAGGCAGAATCCAGTAGTTTTTGTTTTTAAAAACGTATTTGTATTCCATACTGCACTTTGTTAACCACCGTGCAACTGTTTAAACTATCTTTATGTTTGTATTGTATACAGCACCTTGTGTCTCCTGTGTTTGTCTGTTTATATTTTCTTCAGGCTATGACTGCACTCTGTGGTATTGTTCTGTTTAGCTGCCAGTACCACCTTAAGTAACGCAGCACGAGTTCCTCATTAATGTTTGAGTACACTCGCACATAAATAGAACGCGATCCACGAGAACATGTTGAGGGTATGAAACTATTTGGCATGATTTTTATATGACGTTAGAAGTTACCTTCTAGCAAAAAAAAAAAGGTAACTCCTAACATCACATGCATACAGAAACATATACACACATTTATTGAACATTTTTCAATCAGACTCAATAAAAAAATAAGTTGTTCTATGTAATGTGTTCTATTTAATGTGTTCTACTTAATGTGTATTATTTATGTGTTCTATTTAATGTGTTCTATTTGATGTGTTCTATTTATGTGTTCTATTTAATGTGTTCTATTTAATGTGTATTATTTATGTGCTCTATTTAATGTGTTCTATTTAATGGTGTTTCGTTGATCAATGTTCCGTTTAACGGTGCTGGGAAATGTTTTAATTTTACATCTATTATAATTCTATAATGGTAATAATATGTTAATATGACAAAAGTAAAGCGACAAGGAGAAAAATGCATTTATATCACATATCCCTCTTTTTTCCACCATAGAAGTAGTGGGAGGGGCTGTATTGCCCAGGTAGTGTTACTTGTGGATCCCCTGGTAGATGCCCCCCCCCAGGGCCAAAGCGTTGAGACTGTCCTGGGAATGACTTCTCGGTCAAAGTGACTTTCTATTACATATTCCATCTTAAGACCACAACGACCTCAGTGAACTTATTACTAGGTACTGACCTCATTTAGAGTGATACACCTGACTTGTTAATCCCAGTTAATCCGAGGTTAGTTTTTATTTTCCTCACAGATTAACCAATCACACATTGTTAGCCTTTCACCTTTCATAGCCTGGAGGGCAGCAGCGCCCCCCCCCTCCCTTTCATCAATGAGCTCCGCCTAAATTGTCGTTCACTGTGACCGTCGTCGGTTATTTGTTTCCCCCAGTACAACAAAACGAGAAGGGACGTCACATAACTTCGTAATAGAGAAATGAGAAGGGACGTCACATAACTTCGTAATAGAGAAACGAGAAGGGACGTCACATAACTTCGTAATAGAGAAACGAGAAGGGACGTCACATAACTTCGTAATAGAGAAACGAGAAGGGACGTCACATAACTTCGTAATAGAGAAACGAGAAGGGACGTCACATAACTTCGTAATAGAGAAACGAGAAGGGACGTCACATAACTTCGTAATAGAGAAACGAGAAGGGACGTCACATAACTTCGTGATAGAGAAACGAGAAGGGACGTCACATAACTTCGTAATAGAGAAAGTTTTCACAATAACGAGTTTCCATACACTTGGAATAATTCCGATAACGAGACTGGTATGAAGCCAATTTGTGTGTGTGTTGTGTCTTGTATTGTGTCAATGGTTTTTTTTTTCCTTTTCTAAGATTCAAGTGTTCAAGTTAAACACATAATCTGAATTATTTATATTTTAAAGGCCCAATTTATTTATAACAATTGTATCTTTAAAAACTGTAACTTTTTTGAAATGATTTGTTTCGTACAATATGTGAAATGCAATGAACTTTTCCGGTGATGGATAAAAGAAAGTTTTTCGCATAAAACAAACTGTTCAATTAGTTGCTAACAAAGAAATAAGAAAATTCGAATAACATACTGTAACGATTGGAATTATCCTTTTTAATTAAGCAAGTTAAAAGCTAGGCTGGAAAGGCTGTGGAAGCATTATTAGGTTCATATTTTATGTGACATAGTATGTCAATGCGACAATATATCTAAATGGATAGTATCTGACCCTGGGTCCAGCACCACGCCTATCAGGCTAACAAACAAATCACATTGTTGGCCATCCTGTCTAAACAGTAAATGTTTGATGTCAGTGTCCGACATGTTGAGGTGGGCTACTGGCTGACTTTATGGCTAGATGAGCCTGATCAGTGTTCGAGTCCAGATAACTCCAGTCTCGGCTAATGATGAAGGTGCACTGCAAAAACAGACCACTATGGTGGTCTTAGGAGGAAAAGTTAATACACAGGGACGTCACAGAAAGTGGGATTCGAGGATTGAATTTTATGTGGGACCATTCACTAAAAAGTTTCAATGTATTACAGATCTATGAATTTTGTGCCCCTCCCCCCCAGTAAGAAATCCTTGCATACTGCCCCGAAATTTATCTTATCTTTGGCCCCTGAAATATACCTTCGCATAAGGGCCATAAAAAACTGTAATAACGGTTCCGTAAATGTTCATAGTAGGTCTAGTTTGACTCCTTAAAATGTGTATACCAGTGGTGTCCTTGTTGGTCTAGCAATGATCCTTAGTAAATGGAGGTCTTAGTTCACTACTTATATTAAATTAACTGATTGTCAAAGATAAATTCAATTGATTAGAGCTGATGAGATCGAGAGAACAAATAAATGCAATACAGTTTCTTTAAATAGCTACGAACGGAAATTTCCTTATTGTTTAGTTCAACTTTATCTAACAGCCACGTTTGTTCACAAGAAAGGTCACGAGAGGATGTGTATTAGGTCCGTGCATTCAAAGTGTGAACGAGCGTTCGGTCGAGTCCTGACAGCTACAAGTACAAGAATCATCGACTCGGTAAGTAAGTCTGGCGTTCATTTAGTGCGAACTACTTTATCAACGACCATTAGACAGTGACAAGTGATGTGCTTGAATGGAGCCCACAGCTTCGTCTGATGTACTCAACAGTTGACTCAACACTGCCTTAGTTTCAACAATTGACTCAATATACCTTAGGACCAGAAGAGAAATACAACTCAAAATCACCATTACACGCAGACATCACACAGCCCCCATAGTAGTTTAAGTTTTGATAAGATGGCGTTATGTGCATCGCAGGTTCGATAACCTGTGAGAGGAGATTTTAAAAAATCACAGCGGACTAAAGCCAACACAATAAATATAAAATGTAACATTTAGCTTTTATATACATACTAGCTGTACCCTGCAAAACATTTGCATAGAGTTATCCCCTTAGGCTTGATCGGCAGGCGAGGTTATTTTTTTGGTTTCGGGCAGATCCGATTTTTTTTTCATGATTGTATTTTAAACTGGAATACTGCTGTATTAATTCTTTACTTTCGATTTAACGCAGCGCCCAAATCGCTATTATTATATTATATTTATTGATTTATTATTTGTTAAAAAGAAAAGAAAACATTTTAGTTAAGCTTTTAAGTGTTTTTTTTTTACCGATGACCATATTAGGATTTGTAATTTTGCCCATCTAAATTAGAGTGGTCGAAAGCCAACACCCCCTTACCCCATCTCACTATAGTGTTATTTGATGTAACATTTTTTTTTTCATTCAAGTCATGGCAGTCTCTGCTTTGGTTTTTTTTTAGACTTGCTCAACCCAGCTTACGTTTCTTTTAGTATAAACTTCATCCTACAGTACCTACACTATTCAGTACAGATAGATGTTGTGTAATGCGTACATATTCTGAAACTGTTACCATTTGTTGTAATTTATATTAATACACCATTTTTTTCTCAAATTAGAAATAGTTCAATATTACTTTATTCTTGACACATAATTGTATTATTAAATGTGTTTTTTTTTAACAATAATCAGTTGACATTATAATATTTATGTACAGCATTCCCTCATTTCCGCGGTCAAACGGATACAGAATTTACCGCGACGGGGGGGGGGGGATAAATGAAATAGTTTCGTATTTAGAGCACATAAAACATGATTACGACCAAACAATACTGTTTTAAAAATTACTGGAGACGTCTAGACATGAGATAGTATTATACAACCACCATCGTGCTCATATTGCTGAATATATTTCACTAAATAAAAGGACAAAACGTCATATCAGAAACTAAAATAATCTGGTTTTATAAAAGAAATAAAAAAAAAACGCGCTTGCTGTGGAATTCCACAAATCTATAAATAGTCCTGCGTCTTCTCGAACAACATGCTTGCTGTGATCCAGCCCCCCCCCCCTCCCGTCTCCACACTAAAGTGTTTTTTTTTCCGGCTAGCGAGATGTCGTCTGTGAGCGGGAATTCCACTATCTATAAATAGTCCTGCGTCTTGCGTCTTCTTCTTGATGTTGTGAAATATATAGAGAGAGAGATAGACAGGTAGCGAAAAGTCAAGGCTGGGCATAATATTATGGTGAATAGATAGTGCCAGCTTATTCTAACACATAGGAACCACAGTGATCAAAAGTCAAATCTTTTGTTAGCTTTAGGTAAAACAACATGGGTACTTGTCTATATAATTCCTTTGTTGACAGAAAAGATCTCTTATATTAACAGACAGATCGAAATGACCATAGGAGCGGAAAGGGGATTGGCCGAAGTGTGACACTTCATTGAGAAACGGTAGCAAGAAAATATACGCGGTTGGAGGTAGGGGTAGCTAACCAAGAAAATAAACATTACGTAATAACATAATGGGCCCGTATGAACTCACTATTGTTACACTGCCAGTGTTGATTAGACGTGGTCCCTCAAACTGACAGACGAGATCTCTTAAATTGACAGACGTGATTTCTCTTATTAGCAGAAGTGATCACTTATATCGACTAACATGATCTCTCTAAATTGACAGACGTAATCTCTCATAATGACAGACGTCAACTTAATATGGACAGACATGATTACTCATGTCGACGGACATGATCTCTCATATTGACGGACGTGATCTCTCATTTTGACGGACGTGATATCTCATATTGACGGACGTGATCTCATATTGACGGACGTGATCTCATATTGACAGACGTGATATCATATTGACATACGTGGTCTCTTATATTGATGGCCGTGATCTCATATTGACAGACGTTATTTCTCATATTGACGGACGTGATATATCATATTGACGGACGTGATATCTCATATTGACGGCCGTGATCTCATATTGACGGCCGTGATCTCATTTTGACGGACGCGATCTCTTATATTGACGGCCGTGATCTCATATTGACGGCCGTGATCTCATATCGACGGACGTGATCTCTTATATTGACGGCCGTGATCTCATATTGACGGCCGTGATCTCATAGTGACAGACGCGATCTCTTACATTGACGGACGTGATCTCATATACTGACGGACGTGATCTCTCATATTGACCGGACATAGGATGATTTAAGGACGCGCCCAGGATCCCTGAATATTTCGGGGCCCTACAGAGCCCAATTTTAAACCCTATGATATGTCTCTCTTTTTCTAAGTCCGCCCCCCCTGTTTATTCACATACGTGTACATAGATTGAGAACTACTGATGTGTTACCTACACAGGCGCAGTGAGAACTACCGATATGTTTAGTTCTATGGTCGACTAAAATGTTATCACAGTCCAATCATTCAAACGTATCGGTGAATTACAAGCCACCTACACAATTCAGCACACCTGACAGGTAAACCTTTAAAGAAAACAACATGTAAAACATTTGGAGGGAAACTGTAAATTGAATCACTGTTCCCCAAGCCATGTCCAGCCCTATTCACCCGACACCACCCCCCTCAAGACTTTTTTTTTTCCTTCTTTAGCTTGGTGAAACATTTTCATAGCGCGATTCCCAAGGGACCAAAGAAAACCTCAACGAAAAGTTAGCCCATTAAAAAAAAGGAAAATTGGACCAAAGGTTCAAGGAAAACCGACCAATTTAGATGAGCCAGTGTTCAAATAAATCTCGATGCAGTCCCAAGACATTTTTGTACAAAGATGTGTAATGACGACATGTGGATTAAACAAAAGTGCAAAATTTAATTATGAGCTAGTGCAGGGGTCAGCAACCTTTTGAGACGGAAGAGCCAAAAGTTAAAATTTATAATTTTCTCATTTTTTTTAAAGAGCCACTAAAATTGTTGTTTCAATATTATGGTATTTCATTAGTGTTAAGTAAATAAATTTGATTTTTTTAATGAATATAAATGGTTCTGACTACGAAATAATATTTATTCATATAAATATTGAAACTATAAATAAATGTATTTATTATATGGGCGTTTGATCATCTCTCCTTCCTTATGGTTTGTATCCTGTTTGCAATATTTCTTTGAGTTTTGAAAATAAAAATAATTATTATTATTTGCGAATGGAACTGGAAGGCCGCAATTCGACATCGAAAGAGCCTCAACACGACATCAAAAGAGCATGCGGCTCGCGAGCCATAGGTTGCCGACCCCTGAGCTAGTGCAAAGCCAAAAAAGCGGTTTATAATTTGAATTAAAATTTATAATTTCAAAAATAAAACAAAAAACACCTCTTTAGCACTATTTCTACAAAAAAAAATTAACCATTTCTCCCCGCACGGTAAACAAAAATGAACACATGTACACTATCGATGTTTACTTATCAATGAAGAAATACACATCTCAAAAATGTGGGATTAATCTGCAAGACAAGTTGGGTTTTGTAAGCATGCAATATGAAATATAAATAAATTCCAGCACTTACAGGAACATGTGTGTGCTAATTAAAGCACCGCGGGCTCCATTGTGTTATAGAACACCAGACAGGGCAGTTGGAGCAACGTGAGGGTCAATGTCAGGTGGACACAGACCAGCACACCAACTCACGCGAAAACGAAAATAGGTCCACTCAGCACGACCAAGTAATCCAATTGTCTTATGATTCAATTAACACAGCGCGGTGAGGTTCTTAAATACACCTAGTCGGTTTATATGGGAGCACTCGACGACGGCTCCTCGTACTTACAGAGCCCCTTGTAATTTCACGAGATTGGTGTGTATTAATTTGAAGTGGAGGGTCTGCCTGAAACATCGAAATGTAATGAATGGACTCCAACGAAAATACAACTAGAAAGACTTTTTTTTTTATTATATCTAGACTTGCTTTCTTCTACCTGTATGTCCGTGAGAATATCTGAAGATGGGATGGAAGAGAGAGAGAGAGAGAGAGAAATGAGGGGGAGTTTGATTTACCTGTCAGTGGGAGAGCACCGCAACTGGCCCCAGGTGTTCCAAGTGAGAAAAAGTTCTAAAAGAAAAAGAAGTGTGTGTGTGTGTGTGTGTGTGTGTGTGGAGGGGGGGGGGTAAACATATTCACCAAACGGGTTCCTGAGATGAATGTCTGCTACAGGTAGTAATGATAAAGTCGGTACCCCCTAACGACATATCTAACAGAAGAGAATTTCTCTTGCTCCTACCATGACTTTAAATAAAAACAAAAGGAAGAATGGAGTAACAATTTCTGAACGATGAGAAATGAATCAGTAAATATTGTCATTAACTTGGCCACATAACAGTGGCGTGAAATAGGGGCACAATGGGTTGTGCGGCTGCATGGGGCCGCTGAACTAGGTAGGGGCGCCGAAAGAATGCTTTTAAATGTTTGGCACTTTTGAGATTGGGAGGAAGGCGCCAAAAAAAAATTAATAACTCGCACAGGGCGCCACAATAGCTAGCCACGGCTCTGCCACATAATAACAATATTAGAAACAAACCAAAGTTGAAGAAAGGAGATTAGGACGTGGAATGGCGGCTGCCGATACATGACAAATCCTTGCATTGAAAACTAACATATGAAGAATATATAAGTTGAATAAACAAGCAAAAATTAAGCCTGTAAAAACAGGACGTTTTAGAGCATTTTCGTGTATAAATAGAGAGGAAAGTAAGTCATGTTTAATAACTGTTACAAAAATAAATAATGATTACGCCCCTTTGTTTAGCTTATAATCTATATATAATATATAAGCCATATATAGTACCCTAAGATAACCTGAATCCCGGCCCTGAGAGGTCATATCGCGAAATGGACTTTTGATGTACACATGGCAGGCCAAGACCTACAAAATGATATATACATTATGGGTCTAGGACTTATGGTTGTTGAGATCTAGGGTGATGACGGACAGACAGACAGACAAAACGGGGACAATAGAGCATTTTTTTTTTTTCGGAAATGCTCTAAAAATACAACGCATTAATAATGGAGAGGCGGTGGGAAAGGGGGAGAAACGACCATCAGACGAAGACTTGCGTACATAACCCAATATTTTACTGAGCAGTTTACGAGGGCAAGGTCTCGTGGAGATGGGAAGAAAGGGGAAGAGGTCATGAGACGAAACATCCCAACGAGCTTCACTCGATAACAAAAACATGTCAGCCTTAACCGTATCTGATGTGTCAACACAATTACTGATTGGGACTAATTAGTCTGTTTGTCTGCCCTTGTCTCTCTTTTTTTTTGTTTATTGGCTTTTGATGTTTTTTTTTCTTTAAAAGTCTGCCGTGCTCATATCTCTGCAGCAATGCCCGGTGTTTGATCTTTTCTGATATTTCCTTTCTGCTCGAGAGCTATAAAAAAGAATGTCAATGTTTATATGTGTTTGTACAATTTATGTGATATAAATTACGAATAATCCGCAACATTTCTATGTACATAAAAACATGCGGGTGTTGACAGTATACGTGTACTATGTGTGCGATGTTACGCTAATAGAGCTACGTGTAGCTCACTTTGAATACTCTTACATTTGTAATAAATTGACTATGGTGCGGCTTTTTGGGACGGTTCACGTTTTATAAAACGCCTGGGGGTGGACGGGATACCAGTTTTATTTCTAGTATCCGTTATTTGGGAGGTGAGCTGTAGCTAAATACTGTTGAATAACGAACCCACTTTTAATGCAAATACAATCGTTCATTAAATAATAAGAAATGCATAGATTCGAAAAAAATTCGTCAAAGAAGTGGATGGGTGTAATCTTTGTGTTGTAATTAGAGAAGGGGGTGGTGCAGAATTCTAAAGTCCCCCGGGCCCCAGTGTAAGGGGGGGCTTAAATTTTGTTTACATTTAATATTAAGTACATTATCTCATGTCATGGAGTCGAATGTCAAAATGCAGGGGCCCCCAAAGAGGCCATGCCCCCCCGGACTTCCAAATCCCTTGGTTCGACACTGCCTTTAAGTCCCCTGTGGTCCCTTCTTGGCCATTACACTACCGGCTATGGTGGGGATGAAAGAAGAACACTACAAAATTGTCCCATTAGTGGTTAATATAGGATCTAAGAGATGAAAATCTCATCCTTCCAGGAACTTTAGGGATCAATCACCACCTAGGCACCACGTAGGCATTCAGGCAAACAGGTGCCATAAGTGTTCGAACCGCAGCCAGCAGTACATACATCGATCTTACCACCTCCACCACCAGGGCATTGAGTAGATCGCAGGAGATGTACTATGTAGCTATGTGTGCATGTTGTCATCAAATAGATGTCAATGTAACCAATCCACTTCCGGATACCATTATTAAAATAGATAGGTAGATACTATTAAAGGCGTCAAAATGTTATCAGATAAGATGATATACCAACAGGTAAACCCACGTGATCTGCCACGGGTGTACGTACAGATATCAAGATAAGCTATGTACTAATGCTCACCTTTAATCTGATTACAGGCTTGTCAGTTACTAACAAGCATTGAGCCCCCCCTCCCCCACCTCCCTTCCTTTGAGACATCGGTCGACTCCTTAGTGTACCCGCACGTCAGTTGAACTGTTTCATCACATTTCAATCGGTTGATAAACTAAAGCACACCCTTTCCCCCCAAAACTACACTGATGGATGAAGCCCTCGCAGGTTATCCTCGTTACTTTAACTAGTTAGACGAGTGTCAAGAAGTAATTTGCTATTAGTCAGAGATAGTGATTAACAACAAGAGAAGGGGAGGCAACCTACCACAATGTTGGGAAGACTTGTGTTTTACTTTACTTGTGGCGTTAAATTGGGGGAGGGGGGGGGAGAGCACGTCTGAAGTAGGACACACCCACTCAATTTACTGTGCCACCTTTTTAGTTGTTGTTGTTGTTTTTTTTCTTACCTTATTAACTGTATTTTCCAGGAGTGGACTAAATTCAAAAGAATGGCCGGCCCAGGAGCAGAAACTGGAAGTAGGACTGGATTACAGCAAGTTAGAGAAGTTTTTATATGAGCTCCCTTGTATTAAAATTAATTGAAGGTGAATGCGCGGGCCGAATAACATAGCCAAACAGGCCGCACTTTGCTCGCTGGCCGAAGTTACCATATCTGGCTTACCCTTATTTAACCCAGCAGAAAGAGCTTCACAATTTTCTCTCATGAGAAAAACGATAAATTATTACCATTGTCAATGAGTGGGATACAGTTATCCACATCTATATTAATATTTTCCGTCTAGCGTCTGACAGCTTAATATCGAAATTGTAATAAATTAAAAAAAATTAAATTAAAAAAAAAAAAACATGAAAATATCGGAAGCTATTCAACTCAATAATGGTAATCTCAAAGTTGAACTATGGCATATCTCGATGCAAAGGTTTTGCAGGTTACAGAGTACTTATACATTTTTACTAGATTACCAGAGCTTATGACTACCAGAGGTGTGCGGATCTTGAAATTTAGCGTCCGCGTCCGTCCATGGATTTCTATCAATGATCCGCGTCCGCAGAATCTTACAACATTGGTCCGCAGTCAGTCCGCGCGTCCGCATTGCTGAAATTTAGCTTTTTAAATGACTTGAAATTTTTTATGGTAACGCTAAAGAAGATCCGCGTCAGTCCGCGAGTCCGCAACTTAACCGTCAGTCCGCGGATTCGGAAAAGTCTGCGGATCTGCGTCCGCAAGCGGACGCGTCCGCTGTCCGCTCATCTCTGATGACCACCTATTCTGCTTAGTGAGGATTTCGCGAGGGCTGGTTAACATGGTTGAAAGAAAACTACAAACTTTTTTGTGTAAAGCTGTTAACATTTTGCTAATGCATTTTGCATAAGGCACTTTCAAATGAGTTTTTTTTTTTTAAATCAGGTTCACCAATATAGAGAAGACAGATCAATAGACAGATGAGAGGAACTATTTAAGTCTGACTAAAACAAATACATAAACAGATATGGTAGACACGTGCGGGTAAAAGAGAAGTCTCGCTGGACGTAAACACAATTTAAGGATACATGAGATTAAAGCCTATAACGTCACCAGATTACATCAACAGGTGGGACTAACTCTTCACCGCTGAAACAAGTTCCATAAATTTCCTTTAAGAAAATAGCCCTATTGAACAATTACACTCCCCGTCATCAGGATTTCCGCACTTCACGTCTGAGAGACTTTGAACAAATGAGGCCGCAATGTCAAGATTTGCCTCTAGTGGTAACCATTCAACCCTGACTATACTCAGATAATACCAAAGGTCGGAACGGGGCGCTTGTTAAAAAAGAGGCATTGTACGTAATATTAGCCCCTTGATGAACCCACCACTTGAATATGGGATTTTTTTTACAACCGAGACGCGAGGCCCATCCGAGTCGAGCGAGGTGCAAAAATATTTTCGAACTTAGATACTAGACGGAAATGTTTAATACATGTATGTATATATGTGGGTTTAATTATATGTGCTTTTGGTTTATAATGGGTCACAATAAAAAATCATAGCTATAATTTGGGATTACATTTCATGTCAGTATGAGAAAAATTAGCAAAAAATATTTAAGCATAGATTATTTTGTATCTAAAAATGGACATGAAAATGGACTATCAAAGAATATTGATTTTTTAAAAAAAGTATTAATCATGATTTAAAAAATGAACTCAGTTGGCAACATCTTAAAGAAAAACAACTATTACATATTATTTTAAAATAAAAATATACTTTTTTTTACATAAGTAAAAGTTTGGCTGTATTTAATTTTATTTAAATTTCCACCGCCCTTTTAATTAAATAGCCTACTAGAAAAACTTCACTCGGTGAGGCCATTGCACTTTAAAACTGTGATAGTCACTACTAGGGAGCGACCAATATGCCTTTTTACCGACAGTCCGATACCGATATTTTTCCCCAGCATTTTTGCCGATACCGACACCGATATTTTGCTATTAATGAAAGGGTGTCTTGCAGATGAAGAAGATTAGAAGAATAAAAGATTTGAAAAGACAGACCGGAAGACCGAAGTCAGAAACACAAACCATGCCTGCATAATCTCAGAAAACTGCATGTTTATTGTTTAAAATTAAACTTATAACAAACAATTTGTTGTTTTTACTTTTTACTTGTACACAAACAGAAAAATAAGATAAAGTTGTAAATAATTAATGTCAAACTAAAAAAAGTAAAAATTATTAATTTTTAATTGTAACTTCACTAACTTGTGAAAGTTGTGATGAAATTAAAATAATTTTCTTCGTTAATCTTTGTAATTTTTACTGAATTTACGTGTAGCAGATTTTTAAAAAGTTTGAAAATTAAAAACAATTATATTAGTAAATCACTTCACTCATGTTAACTGGAAGTCAGTAAGTAAACTTTAACTATGTAAACAAAAACCAGTTTAGAGTTACTAGGTTTGTGGGGGAAAAAACAATGTATCGGCAGCCAAAAAACGGGCCGGTCCGATAATTAACCCATAGTGCCAATATCGGTCCGACTATCGGTCGCTCCCTACAAAAATCGGCCGATCCGATATTAACCGATAGTGCCAATATCGGTCCGATACCGATACCGATCCGATTATCGGTCGCTCCCTAGTCACTACGTACATAAAAATTGCCTGAAACTTTTACTTCGTGGCCCAGTTTAATCGCCTCTGTGATATACACCATGCAGGGCAGCCACGGGTGGTGTAGCCACATACACTCCTTGTCATGGGCCCTTGGAGGGCCCCGTCTATTTTGAAATGTATCATCGTTTTTAATGTATTTCGCTGTAAAAATTGTGAGGAAAGTGGGATAAAAGGGCCCAGGTGAAATATTTTTGTAAGGGGTCCCATAATTTCTGACTTCGGCACTGCAACATTTTATAAGTTATACAAATATCCTCTGAAGTCAATGACTGCTTTTTTTTTTCTGACTTCGCTTGCTGTTTTATAAACAAAGACTTCAATTCAACTTCATTATTTCAACTACTCTGCACCTAAACATTCTATTCACTTAGACACCCCACCTACAATATAGATGTATCCAATACAATCGTGTCAAGACGTTTTGATACACAATGACTAAACCTGACACTTTCTGAAACATGGTCGCTAAGTGTATGTTCGTGCCCCAATGAATGGAGGAAAAATGTACAAAGGATGAATCAAGGTAGTAGAGACCCATGTCAAGATAACTGCAGCACACCTGGTGAAGGTTAAAAAAAAAACCGATAAAGATCCTCGGGGAAACCAGCGTGGCTTCAGTCGCCACACAGTGTCTTATCATCATTTCCGTTGGAACTCTAGTAAATTACGGTGATTTGTCTGGGATTCCGTCCCTGTCTTGCTAACGGCCCACCATCCCCCATTTCACTTTGCAATGGTAACGCCACTGATAAGTTAAAAAAAAGGGGGGGGGGGAGGAATATGGAAGAGATACAAATTAAGAAAAAGCGTGTGACCAATGCACACAGACACACAAACACACAGACGTTCACACACATTTACCTCGGCAATATCGTTTGTATGCAATGCAATAAATATATAGAAAAAAAAATGAAAATGTTTCACTAATGAAGACATGAAATAACATGTGCTGTACTATTTCTGTCAATAACAAATGACAAATGATATCACACGTAGACATTACACAGATAGAAACAGAAGTTTAACAAAATATTAAATAACAGGAAGAAAATATATTACTATAGAGCAATTATTATGCCTATTCGGCACAATCACCAATTTCGCCCCTCTGTAAGTTGCTCGGTCACACTGTCAACAGTCAACCCTCACGTGATACCGAACATCTCGAGTGGCAATCAATAATCCTAATACCAACTAATAACAATGTTGTTCACAATATGACTGCCCGGATACTTCCAGTGTCAGGACAGTGAAAGTAGGTCAGGGTGTAGGTGAACTTCAGTTCAAGCGTTGGGACAGTTTAATGTAATTTGATATGAGAGGGGGGAGCAGAAAGGGAGACAGAACCCATTCACTTTAATGAGGTAGGGGGACTTTAGACAAAGAATAGTGTCAAGGTAGAATTCAGGAAGAGGCGTAGACGTGGGCAGGTTCATGAGTTCAGGGTAGGGCTGTGCTACAAATAAATCAAGGCAAGAAACAATGTGTCAGTGGGGAGGAGTTCAATTAACATTAGAAGTGCGATGTCACGTTTAGTCTGCTAGGTTCACCAAACTCTTAATTATGCAGTGAATGGGAGACTTTAGAATGATAGGATGCTTTGTCCAGCTAGCCTATATAAGAGAATGTTAGTTTAGTTCGGGAAGGAATTGTTGAGAAGAATTGTTGAGCGTAGATCGACCGTGTTGTTTAGTTTTGTTAGAGTTTGAGGAAAGTAGTTAATTGGGAAGAAACGAAGGAGTTAATAAAGACGTGTGTGGTTATTTTGGAAGAATTGATATTGTGAAGCTATAGTGTTGATTTAACTTTTGTTAAGTGCTTAGAGTAAATAAAGTGAAGTGATTGTTCATATTTAAATCAAATCGACTTGTCGTATTTATTAGAAGTATTTGTGATAAAGAAGTGTTGTTAACTTGTTTTAATTGTGTGTGAAATTAAATGAAGAAATAAAGACACCATTGCCATCCCTGACAATGTCTTTTGTTCACATGATATTTAATGAGTTTATCAAGTAAATCAAATAACCAGTTATTGGAGGAGGAGAGGGGGGTATGTGGCTACAACCTGTTACTGATCCCTTTTTAAATATTTTTTTTATCGACTGCCTAAAACAAGGTTCAAAGGTCACTGGGTGACGTTATTGTTTAGTGAACTGAATATATCGTGTGAGACTGACGGAAGCCTACCGGAAGTTGAATGTAGAGGAAAATCAATGAAGAAATGATTGATGGTCCTATTAAAATAATTATAATAATAATGATATGGTGGCTGCCTACATTTCAAATGACACTGATCACGTGAGATCTGGGCAGAAATTAATCTTGCAGACACAGAATAAAGGAAACAAAAATATGACTGAAATAATAACAATAATAACGCGTCAAAATCATATATACATATATATGTAACACTTTAGCAGGAGAAGGCACATGTAAACATTATAATGCCCCCCCCCCCACGCATTCCTTCCCCTTATTAACACATCCCTAAAGATAAACGTTTAATTGAGATTTTAACAGATAAAACTCTTTAAAAGGTACAGTTTATATACGTATAACACTTTATAAACATAACACTTTATAAACGTATAGCACTCTATAAGACATAACACTTTATACAAGTATAGGGGCTTTATACAACACAACACTTTATAAAAACACGACACGTTAAAAAACACAACACTTTCTAAGCGTATAACACTATAAACGTATAACATTGTATAAATATAACACTTTCTAAGCGTATAACACTCTATAAACGTATATATACATTGTATAAATATAACACTTTCTAAGCGTATAACACTCTATAAACGTATAACATTGTATAAATATAACACTTTCTAAGCGTATAACACTCTATAAACTATAACATTGTATAAATATAACACTTTCTAAGCGTATAACACTCTATAAACGTATAACATTGTATAAACATAACACTTTGACTTTGTGCAGTCATGACCGTGGAGATGGTTGAAGCCATTTACATCCGATACATGAATCAAAGTACCCGGACAACTCAAGGAATCCCCATAAAACGATCAGTTACGGTATTATTATTTGAAAGCGAATTTGTAATAGACCAAAATGGTCGCTTTCTGTATTTAACAATTTTATTATAAACAGAATATCTGAAATAGAGTAGATAAATGTATAAGGCTGTGGCTATACGGACCCGGGCCCAATAAAATCCGATTGTTATTCGGACCCGTGGCAAATATGCAATAAGCTTAGCTATACTTAAACTTTATTAGACGGAACCCGAAAAAATAATAATACAGAGTCCCAGGCCCGTAGCCAGGTCAAAGTAAGCAGGGGGGCACCAATACCCAGCAAGGGGGCAGTTTTTCTCATTTTAGTTACTTTTTCTTTATTTTTTCCTATTTTTCTTTTTTAAGCGGGGGGGGGGGGCACTCCACACTTAGCGGGGGGGGGCACGCCCCCCCCTGCGGCCCCCTTGGCTACGGGGCTGCAGAGTCCGCTTAGTGGAACCCTAGACACTGAGTAACGATTAAATCATACAATTCAAACAATTATTAAAAAAAATAATAAAGTTTATGTATAGCTAAGCTAAGTGCATATTTGACACGGGTCCGAATAACAATCAGACGTTATTGGGACGGGGTACGAATAAAAATCAGAGTTAATTGGTACCCGGGTCCAAATAGTCACTTCGAATTTATAAATAATAAATATAAATACTGAAGTCTTTAAAATATTTGTAAACAATGTATCATTTTACTATTTGCTAATTTGATCATTGAAATAACTTTTTAATACTTACGAAAATGGCGACTAGTGAAACCTCGGTCGAAAATAATGATATGATTCTGGATGCACTGAAATAGTTTGTTTTTAGTAAAACCGACAATGCGTATATTTTTCAAGTTCCTGACTACGGGGGTGAACGCGGCAAACTTTGCATAACTTTTTATCAGCGGCATGTTTGCGTGACGCAATTACAAAAAATTTTGTCTCGTGTGATACTATCTTAATAGGGAGCCGGAGCCGGAGCCGTCAAATTTGTGGGAGCCGGAGCCGAAAAAAAAATTGGCGGCTCCGCAAGCCTGGTCAAAAGTCAATCCCTTGTTGGCATTACATCAACGGGAAGCTTATCTTACCAGGTAAAACTAACAACATGAATAGTTTTAGCCCACAGACAACACTGACCGTAGCTTTATTGCACCAGACACACATTTTATAGCAGGAGGTAAAACAGACAGCATAAGAACCTCAGTGGTCGAAAGTCATCGATTTATTTAGTTAAAACAACATAGGAACATGCCTATTGATATACTGTGTTGACAGACATGATTTCTCAAACATTTCTCTTAGCCCATGGTTAAGATAGTATATATATAGAAGTATCAATAGTATCTTAAATTTGATCTTAATATTTTTTTTTGGGGGGGGGGGAGGTTCCGTTAAGGGTTTTTGTCCTACCCGTAACATACACAGTACACAGAAGGGTATCTCGTCGTCCAGGAACGAGGGGTCACAGCCTAATTTAAGCACATTACACACTTACAGGGAAATGCTTGTGTCCTGGATATCGAGGGGTGCCGCTTATGTATTATTTACGATTTTAGTTTCAATAAAATGTTCCATGATTTCATCTACTAACTAATGAATTGTAAATAGAAAAAAAGGAGGCCCCGGGGTGGAGGGGGGGGGGGGTCACTTGGCACACTTGGCAACGCCGAGTTTTACAGCTGGTATATAAATATATAATGCAATCAATTGTCAGGGTGGGTCAGACAGCTCAACTCGTGATGCAATCATTTGTTAGGATGGTTCAGGTAGCTCAACTCGTGAAGCAATCATTTGTTAGGATGGGTTCAGGTAGCTCAACTCGTGAAGCAATCATTTGTTAGGATGGGTTCAGGTAGCTCAACTAGTGATGCAATCATTTGTTAGGATGGGTTCAGGTAGCTCAACTAGTGATGCAATCATTTGTTAGGATGGGTTCAGGTAGCTCAACTCGAGATGCAATCATTTGTTAGGATGGGTTCAGGTAGCTCAACTCGTGCTGGCAGTGGTCACGGGGAATGTGAAACTATGGGGGTTTGATCTCAAGAATGGCTTCGCTTGTTAAATTTTTAATCCCATTTTTAAATCATGGAACTTGAATTCCTATTGACATCATATTGTACATCATACTGACATCATATTGTACATCATACTGACATCATATTGTACATCATATTGTACATCATACTGACATCATATTGTACATCATACTGACATCATATTGTACATCATATTGTACATCATACTGACATCATATTGTACATCAGTTCAGTGCACTACACATCGCTACATGGGCGTTAATGAAAATGTCTTACAGTCTTAAACGCGAGCCGTGGTGGGTTCTTGAACTGGAAATAAAAGCCGAATCTTAACACCACAACAGGCCGTACTTGGCCCGCAGGCCGATATGTTCCCATGTCAGGTCGAGAACAAATATTAAAAAAACAAAACAATGTTGACTGAATTTCGCCTCTACCCCCAATCCCTGTAATATACATATCATTTTATACCTCTGTTTTGTTTAAGTTTATTATTATTTTTTTACCGTCCTAAGTCTAATTCGCTCGTGCTATTTTATGACGGCGCCTCAGATATCATCTTGCCCTTACTCCAGTTCTCGTGAATAAACGAGGACGTCACACGGACGTGTGGAGAATTACACTGCGGTACTGGCAGAAATTACCGAGCTAGTGTCGAGAGTCTTTTATTAGTATCATTGAAATCGTCACACAGTCTATCGAACACCTGTAGGTCACAAATGGGCGTCATAAACGACGTGACAATACACTCTGTCTTCCCAGACACCGACATTTTTAAGGTATACACTGAACGCACAATGATATGGATTTCCGCTTCATTTTACTTTTTCCCATAAGTAAAAAAAAAATCAGAAACAAGAAAAAACAACAACAGAGGTGTTAAACAGTTTTAAAACAAGCACACACACTTTAAACACACACACACCTTAAACACACGCCCACAGTCTACCTCTCACGCAAACATACACAATCATACCTACATTCCCAGACAACAATAGGTCAGCCGTGTGTGCCACACGTACCCCCTAGATATCGTTGTCTGTGACAGTGACCTAGTTAAACCAAACATTTCTCCTCGTGGACTACATTTATATATCTTTATATATATATATATATATATATATATATATATATATATATATATATATATATATATATATATATATATACGTTTCCTCTATTTCTCTATAAATTTTCGGAGGAAAAGTTGGCAGCCCAGACGAGTGTAAGAAGAAAAGTACTATGTCCAAGTCAATTGGTTTTTACACTATATCAACAGTAACAACATTAACAACAGTAAAATCAGTAACAACATTAACAACAGTAAAATCAGTAACAACATTACGATAAACAATAGCTTTTTGTTAGAGGAAAAAAAAAGAATAACGGGGAAAGGGTGAACCAATATGGCAGGTATTTACTAAAATGACGTCTACACGGCACAGATGTCACGCTCACAGATCCAATGGAAATGATAGAGAGAGCATCGGTTGACATTTACAGGAGACAAGATGGCCGCATCCATGGGAATCACGGATTACAACCATTCCCACTTGTACAGTGAATGTCAGCGCCCTAATCCCTGGTTGCTACGTACGTCTCGGTTTTTGTGTGCAGTACTCCACGAGTCGACACTCGTAACAAGTGCTGCATGAGTCTGAACTGAGGGGAATAGTCTACAGCCGTGGTTCTCAGCCGGTGGTGCGAGTACCCCTTGGGGGAAAGCTTTTTTTAATATCGACATATAATGTTCAATGAATACAACCAAAGACTTTATGGAAAAACGTGTGAGGGGTACCGGCGGACATTCTATCGCACCATTTGGGGTACTGTCACGAAAAAGGTTGAGAGCCACAAACTGGTGTGATGCGTGACCGTGCTTGGATGTGTCGCAGCAAAAACTGAATATTTGAAGTTTATGTCGAATCACTGCCATACGGTGCGTTTTATTTCTGAAGATGACGTAGTTTCCAGCAATATTACATCGACATGACAAAACTAGATAGTGGGTAGAGAAATACTTACAAGATAATATTCAGTATAAATGTGTATGTTGAATTGATACCAAAAAAAAATATTTTACATTGTTATGTGTTTTGCCGAGAACTTTGTTAATCAAAAAGGTTTCCAATAAGATCATACCACTGTTACAAAAAACAAGCAATCTAAGCCTGTTCCATACTGGACACAGGACGTGTTAGCGCATTTTCGTATTATGTATCAGTACCTATGCTATCTGTCTTTCAGTAAATATTTGTAAATTTTGGAAATGTTTATAAATTCAATTGTGTAATGCATATATCTGAAAAAAGATATTAAAAAGACGTTTCTTTATATTTGAAAAAAAAATTATTTTCTCTAAAATCTAACTACAAGTGGATTGTGGTCACTGAAATAGGAATCATAACTGAAACATTCTAAATTGTAGTTATTAAAAAGTAAGGGAAGTAAGTCATGTTGAATAACTGTTACAAAAATAAATAATCGGTTACGCCCCTTTGTACGCCCCCTTTGTTAATATAGCTTATTTAGTAAAAAAAACGGTACCTTATAAGCCCGTTTTTTCGACCCTCAGAGGTCAGATCGCGAAATGGACTTTTGATGCACACATGGCAGGCCAAGACCTAAAAAATGATATATGCATCATGGGTCTAGGACTTATGGTTGCTGAGATCTAGGGTGATGACAGACAGAAAGACAGACAAAACGGGGACAATAGAGCATTTTTTTTCGAAAATGCTCTAAAAACATCATGGCAGTCATAAAAACAATATTTGGAACACATCAGAAGATTATAAAGTCGCTTGCCACTGTTTCAGAAAAAGCACTAGATGCTTGTTACCGTGTTGCTAGTAAGACAAAAATAATTATCCAAACACTTTAAAAAGAATGTCAGGAAATCTTTACAGTAGATGATAGAAAGAACCACAGCAAAGAAAGTTATCAAGTTCCGTAGCCCGTGGACAAATAACAGAATATTAAAGGTATGTCCAGTAATATTGACTTATCATTTGCATTGATGGACGATATGATAAAGGATTTTCTTGCGTAGGTCAACCGTCGAAATCCAGCAAGTCAGCTGACACGGAAATGCATATGATATAGTGATGTCAGGGTGATGGGAGTTTCACTAATGGAACTTTTTGGGTGGGTGGGGGGGGGGGGTAATTGACGAATGCAATATACTTATGCAATATATTTTGTATATTGTAAATAATCTGCCAAAAAGACCTACATAATTTTACATAATAAAAAAAAACGTTATCTTATTAGGGTTCTATGTTTTAAAAAAATTAACGTAAATGTTTAATAAAAATGCTTTATCTTGATGTATTACGCTAAAAATATTTTTTTCCCACAACTAAATTAAATATTACATTATATATTTCAAGTTGGAGATTCGTTCTATGGGTGGGGAAGGGAAGGGGGGGGGTTGACCTGACATGCTGGGATATTAACCATGCAGATTGAGATTACAGACAAAATTCAAAATTAAAATCTTACATTAAAATAACAACAAAACAACAAAATAAAACAAAATGAACGAAACAGAAATGACATCGTAGATGTAATTCATTTTAAAATAAGAACTCCGTGTATCTTGTCATCATACATCACGATACACCTGAGCGCAGTCCCCCCATATCTTAGCCCTGACATCTCGGGAATCTGTAGTGAAATAACAGTTAACGATCTTATATCACTCTGGCATGTCCGCGTGCAAACAGCACGCCCTCATCTTCTTGCCACTCCCCCCCCTCCACCACCCCAGCAGCCGAGCTGCCCCAGGGCTAGTCAGACAGACGGGTTTAACAACGGTTCATTTATTTTTAAATTGGTTTAAGCTCATGACGACGTGAAAACATCAGCGGCACGGGGCCGGCGAAACATTCAGTGGGACCCGGGCGTGTCTCTCAGCGGGACGTGGACAAATCGTCCATCAACTAGCGAGGGCCAAGCGAGAACATACAACAGTGATGGTATAACAAAGTAACCTGGCGGTAAACTCGTTGGTACTTAGTAAAAAAAATAACACGTTGAGCAGCCCAAGTACGTCAACTTGATGATAATAGTTCTATTGACTTTATTAGTTCTACTGACGATACTAGTTCTATTGACTTTATTAGTTCTACTGACGATATTAGTTCTATTGACTTTATTAGTTCTATTGACAAATTAGTTATATAGACGATATTAGTTCTATTAACAATATTTTCTGTCATCGTTATAAATTAGTTCAATAAAAAGCGGGTAAAGAAATAGAGGAAGACAGGTGCTGAGGATAAGGAACCGGATGGTACCGCAGACCCTTAGGGATCGTTCACTTATTAAGTAACGCCTTTGCGGGCGGAGGATGTAGAGGGTTGCCGAATGAATGGTAAAAAAAAAGTACGCGGGGAGGGTATGGGGGATATCTTGGTAAAATATTTTAGAGAATAAATTGTTTATAACTATACAGCTCTCTGTTAAATACTGAACGCTTTATTTCATACGAGCTGTACCCTGCAAAACCTTTGCAAAGAGTTATATCCCCTTAGGTTTGATCGGTAGGCTGGGTTATTTTTTTGTTTCGGGCAGATCCGATTTTTTCATGATTGTATTTTAAACTGGAATACTGTTGTGTTAATTCTTTACTTTCGATTTAACGCAGAACCCAAATCGCTTTTATTTATTTTATTGTTGGGATTATGTATGACTAACAGTGTACATTGTTATCATATTTTACTCGATACCCTTACACAGGAGTTTATCAGTGGAATAAAATATCAATTGTTATAAAGTAACGTCACTCATTAAATCATCTTTATTTCTGGCACGTGCACTCAGCTGATTATGCCATAATCAGACTATGATAAATTAACACCAGTACGAATGAAAACAGGGGCGAGGCGTGACTTTTGCAAAGGTGTTAACAGTCATTATTGATTTAAAAACTTTCTTTTAATACACTTCTTATACCGATAACCTAAAAATTGCATGTTAAATTACCTCTACTATGATGACTTCTTATAGTTTAGCTCCATTCGTCGCTTCTTTTGTATGAATAGCTCTATCATTAAAAGTATTCTTTTTTTTTCCTTTATCTTTAAGAAAAGTGATTTTTTCATTTACATCAATGACATCCAGTTACTCTGTTCTGATATTGGTTACTTTGCTGTTACGTATATGTCTTAGGTCAGAAAACGACCTGTCGACTGAAGAACTTGCGCAAGAATGGCTATAACTTTATTTAGGAAGTTTGGCAACTTATGTTTTAAATCGATTATTCTGGATTTATAATTTCCTTTTGTATAAGATATTTGGTTGGGATGCGTCTTTTTACTTATCAATAAAAATCTTCCGAGTTTAATGCAGCAACATGTTTTATGTGTTGGCTATATAGGTAGATCTCGATTGTCAAACGTTTACTACTTTGATCTAATTAGATGCCGAAAACTTTCAGCTGTACTGTAGTTGTCTGATGTAAATGGGCTAGTAAAACAAGCCAAAATCTATTACGCGCTGGTAAGTGCAACAGCAAATATGAGAATAAAAAATCACCATGTGAAAGCTCGACTGTCGACCTGAAGGTACCTGGTTCGATCTCCGGTGAGGACCAAGGAAAATTTTCAGGTCTTGGCTTAAGTTCCCGCTATGTCTTCCGTGGTGCCTCCATGGCCATTACACTCCCGGCTGTGGTGGGGATGAAAGAAGGGCACTACACAAACCTAAAAATCGTCCCATTTAGGTGGGCAATTTTTTTTTTTAAGGGGACGGATGGTTGTGCGGTATACGCTCGACTGTCGACCTGAAGGTACCTGGTTTGATCTCTGGTAGGACCAATGACATTTTTCAGGTCTTGGCTCAAGTTCACGATATATCTCCCGTGGTGCCTACATGGCCATTGCACCATTGGCTATAGTGGGGGATGAAAGAAGGGCACTGCAAAAACCGTCCCATTAGTGGTTCATAAAAGCAAAGAGATTTCATCTCATCCTTACAGGGATATCACACATCTTTTTCTGGTCTTTTGTAGTTCCGACTGTTTAGGTGGACAAACAGTCTAGCATTGTGATAGCCACATGCGCGCCCTGAGTATACACTGACCAGATGACCAAATGTGGTCAATTCAAGGAACTGATATAACCCCCCGGTGTGCCTCCATGTTCATAACAATTATAAGCAGTGTAAGTTGTTACAAGTTCAATTAGATTTGAGACACACTCTGTTTCCAATCTATCACTAAGTATAGGACAGACCCAACGTAATAAAAGTACAACTAAGTGTATTTTTTTTAATCTAAAGCGGAAATGAAAATTTCCTAATTCACAGTGCAAGGGTTCAAGGTCGATTAAGGAAATTTAGAAATTGTACATAGAAAATGACGAAAAGAGATTGAGTTGTAAATATCGTCCACACACAAAAAAAAGTTTACAACGATATACAGATCTCGAGCCCACCAAAGACACACTACCCCCCCCCCCTTCCTTGATTCTTAGCTGGAGGAATGTAGCCCTCGCCAAACACAAGTACTAAAAGTAAATAAAGTATTTGACAGGAGCACTCGAACTATTTGTTACGTTAGTGTGTAATGTACTCGTGGATGGTGCCAACTTAAAGAGCGAGTATACGGTACACAAGTAGAGTCAACAAGAGAATCGGGGTCGGGTTGCCGGCCTTTATTGTTACATTAAACATGACTTGTTAAGTACAGTAGAGTTTTAACCTGTGTGGATGTGTGTCAGTGGTCAATCTTGCCAGTAACAGTAACGTGAAGATAAAATGTAATCATGGCCAATAATGCAGCTGCATGCACTGATTAGCTGCACGGAAAGAATTCATAGAACAAATACACAAAGCCCGATTTAAATCAAAATAGTGGTTGACTATAATCAATGCATACCTGTACATTTTTTAAATACTTTTCATACCCTTAACCGATGTGGTCATTTTAGGGAACTTATGGACACACCAACAGACATGTACTTTCTGTGCGCTAATAGACTTGCTGGCGCCCATCTCCTCTCCTAGTAAGCGGTGAATAGTATTAGCTTTACCTAGTCGAGTTCACTATCGGCTACGCTATCCAGTTCCCTTACATTTTAGCTATTCTTTAACACTAGCTGCACCCTGCAAAACATTTGCATAGAGTTATATCCCCTTAGGCTTGATCGGCAGGCCGGCTAGGTTATTTATTGGTTTCGGGCAGATCCGATTTTTTTTTTCATGATTGTATTTTAAACTGGAATACTGTTGTATTAATTCTTTACTTTCGATTTAACGCAGCGCCCAAATCGCTATTATTATATTACTAGGTGTACCCTGCAAAACCTTTGCATAGAGTTATATCCCCTTATGCTTGATCGGTAGGCTGGGTTATTTTTCGGTTTCGGGCAGATCCGATTTTTTTCATGGTTGTATTTTAAACTGGAATACTGTTGTACATGTATTAATTCTTTACTTTCGATTTAACGCACACTGGAAATGAGTATTATTATATATATTCTAGCTTAGGGTCGGGCAAACTTTTTGAATCGCGAGACATACAGGGCTCATTGATCTGATAGAAGGACTGGGCCAGGAGCAGACATTTTTTCAGACATTAGAAGGACCGGGCCTAAAGCAAGCGGATGGAGTTTTTAAATGAATTAATATGAATTACATGTGCTTGAAATTGAACGTGCGACCGGATAAAACAGCCCAGAGGCAGCACTTGACCCGAGGGCCGTTGTTTGTGGAGCGTCCATGGTCACTGCACTTATGGCGTTAAACAATCAATTCAGTAACTGAGTGAACTGGTGGTTTCCTATCTGATGATGGTGCAACGTCCATTTCTTTGAGGTGACGGATGGTCGAGCGGCGAAGACCGATCGAATGTCGACCTGAGGGTCCCGGATTCGATCATCGGTGAGACGCTGGGGGAATGTTTCCCGGCCCCTGGTGAACGTTTGTTGCTAGCCACACAACCCCATATGTGCCGAGGCTATAGAAACAGATGCATTCCACAATTCATATATAACCCGATGACCCTTTATGGGAACTTTAATTTCTACATGATACAACTTATATGTCTTTGCGGTGACATGTAATGAACGACCTATTTATACTTGTATATGAGGAGTGTACATCAAAAGTAGATCTTGCAAATTTATCATTATAAACAATATGCGTTCAGCCATTACATGACAAAGCCTTTAATAAACATATCGTTTGATTATTCGGGGCAAAAAACACAAAATACGACAATTTTACATCGAAATTTTATTTTTTTAAAAATACGAGCAATTTTAAATAAGAATTGAAACAGCCATGTTTGTTTCCATTTTTTAAAGATGTAGTTCAGTCGACAGTAAACATTGGTTCAAATTTAATCATGGAATATCCGTGTCATTATATTGGATTAATTAAAACATAATAGAGCACGTGGATAGTAAACAATGAGAAATAATTTAAAAAACAACAGATCATTACTAAAAATAGAACAGTATAGCAAATTGAATTGAATGTTTGTGCGAAAAACAAATTAATAAATGAACGGGTTTTACCGTTTAAAATTTTGCGGTTTTTTTCGAGGATTGCAAGAATATTATTATATAACTGCTTTTTAAGTTAATAACTCTTTTGTTTTGTGTCTTTCTCGTAGATTGGATTATTATTGATTTCAATTCGACTTTTTTTGTTCTACATTACTTTTGTTAAGATCTGTTTCGTCCCTGGTTTTTTGCTTGTTGTGCAAGCTGTTCGGTTACTTACTACATAGGCCTACATACCGACACAACAAATGCAAGACTAAACAACAAATGCAAAAAGCAGTATCTGTATCTAAAAAGTTCACAATGTATTCACATTGAACTATAGCCATTAAACTCTAGGATTAGATTTTCGAATATCAAATGTAAGTGAAACTCCTTCAAGCGCCCCCCCCCCCATAACCCCATCTCCCAACATTCCTTTTCACCTTTTCTTGATATCACTCGTAGTACAAAATAAAGACTTGGTTTATGGCCCTTAGTTCATGCGCACACACAGACGCGCAGCAGTGGTGTCCCACTGGGTCTAATCTTAAAGCGCCAATCAAATGAGGAGGGGGTGCAGGAATGAATACAATTAGCTGAAATGGACGTCAGACTGAAAGCAAGAGAAGACACACACACATACATATACAGACACAAACACATACATATATATACATACATACACAAACATACATATACCGACACAAACACACATCTACAGACACAAACATACATATACAGACATACACAAACATACATATACAGACACAAGCACACATATACAGACACAAACATACATATACAGACACAAACAAACACACATATATACATACATATACACACATACATATACCGACACAAACACACATCTACAGACACAAACATACATATACAGACACAAGCACACATATACAGACACACACATACATATACAGACACAAACACATACATATATATACATACATACACAAACATACATATACCGACACAAACACACATCTACAGACACAAACATACATATACAGACATACACAAACATACATATACAGACACAAACACACATATACAGACATACACAAGCATACATATACAGACACAAACATACATATACAGACACAAACATACATATACAGACACAAACACACACACATACAAAAAGAAAGCGTTTCAACAGTTTGACTTGCATAAATCGATTATTGTGGCCCAAATAGACCCCCCCCCACACACACACACAAGCCAAGTATAATTTCTTACACGTAAACACATTTCCATCGATGCCACATCTCTGTCACAGCCAACACAAAATCGACTTCTACAGATATGGTCTGGGATCAGATGCTTCAAGACATTCAAATTATTTTCTGACAAAGATCACATAATGCTGTTTCAGATCGTTTTTTTTTTTTCACTACTTGATAAGAGAATATATGGCGCTTACTTTAATATTTCAACTCGAGGCCACGCTCGACATTTTGATGTTGGATCAGATAAAAGAAAAGTCTGATAATATTTTATAACACTACGTAATAATTTTTTAGAGCATTTTCGAAAAAAAATGCTCTATTGTCCCAGTTTTGTCTGTCTGTCTGTCTTCTGTCCGTCATCACCCTATATCTCAACAACCATAAGTCCCAGACCCATGATGTATTTATCATTTTGTAGGTCTTGGCCTGCCATGTGTGCAGCAAAAGTTCATTTCGCGATCTGACCTATGAGGGCCGTAAATGGGGGCTTATAAAGTACCGTTTTTTACTATATAAGCTATATTAACAATGGAGCGCCCTATATCTCAGCAACCATAAGTCCTAGACCCATGATGTATATATCATTTTGTAGGTCTTGGCCTGCCAAGTGTACATCAAAAGTCCATTTCGCAATCTGACCTCTCAGAGCCAAAATATAAGAGTTTCTTATGTACCGTTTTTGCTTATATTTTAAATATAAATGATAAAAGGTAATCAAAGGGGCGTAATCATTATTTATTTTTGTAATAGTTATTCAACATGATTACTTCCATCTCTAAATTTATCAAAATTCATGCGCGTGGAGCAATATTTATGGCTGTAACCCGGAATAAAAATACGGATTTCGTCCGGCGAAAATGCTCTAAAATGTCCTTTGTCCGAAACGGAAAAGACTTAAATTGCTTGTTTTAAAATAAACATAATCTTAGCAACATTTATCAGTTTGAAACAAATGTTTTATCTAAAATTTAAAATTCACAAAATGATTTGTAAAAACTAAATGTAGCTAGATTAAATAATAAGTTTATTTGTTTTAACTGGCAAGGAGAATACATTGATACATTTGAACAAATATTAGCCTCGTAAAACATAAATAGATGTCACTACAATGTCGTCTGCTGAAAATGTAAACTAAACCGTTGTTGGGACAAATGTCGTCTGCTGAAAATGTAAACTAAACCGTTGTTGGGACCAATGTCGTATGCTTTACAATGACAGAGACAAATATCGTGTGCTAAATGAAAGTCACCAATATAATGATTGGGATCCATACCAGTGGGCAGTATATATTTCCTTATCGTGGTTGGCTGTCGTGTGGGCCGCATCAAAAAGACACATATGGCTGTTAACAAAGACCTGTAATTATTATCAGCCAGACAGAATCCAGCCGTCAAGCAAAACAACCTCAAAATGTCACGAGTCGTTGAAACAGTTGTTACACTAGGACAGAGGTTTTCAACCTTTTTTATGCTGCGGACCCCACAGACATTCCCAGCTCGGGTTACGGACCCCCATAGCCCAAGGCACCCTGGCTTCAACTTTTCGTACATCAGATTGGGCCAGAATACGTCTTAAGTTTGCAGATGCAAAATACTTAAATTTTGCTAAACGGTATGCCTAGCCTAAGTTACGCGCAAAAAATGTAAAAGTCATTTCACATACCGAAATAGCTATCTATGCAAAAATGAAACAATCACCGAGTGTTTATTCTACTGGTATGCGTGTTACACAGAGGTGGTAAGACTGCCTGTTTTGCACTACCGAGTTTATCCAAACATGGTGGTATGCGAGATAAACATATGTGTATTTCATGTTCAATGTCCAGTCTGGTATAGCTAGTAATTTTTGTTTAGCTAACCAATCAACCAAACCAAGCAATACTTTATACAAGAAAAATCGCTACTTTCCTTGAGTTGCCCACGGACCCCTTTGTAGCTCCTCGCGAAAGGGGAAGAGGGGTGGAGGACTAGACATAGAGTTATAACTATAGCCTATATATCGCGGGGCCTGGGGATGTTGCCCAAGTAGCCTCACTCAAAGACCTCAACTGCTTATCAATAATCACAAACCTTATATAAAGAATGCACTGATATGACGCCGTCAATAAGTCGTTAAGCCATCCAGAGATAAGAGCACTGATGAGCAGATTGCAGTCTTCAATTTGAAGGGTAGTTTAATCAGAAAAGTAAACATTCAACAGCAGAGGGCATGCTCAATATGACGTAATATTGACGCCAGCCAAACATATTGTGTGTGCGTCTTAGTGTGAGTATAATTCAGGGGCAGGGCTAACACTGTGAACCGTGAGCCACATTTTTTTCTTAAATTTGTCAGGCCAACCGGACTAAGAGCAGATGGAGTGTTTTATATGACAAATAAAAATTAATTAAAAGTAAACTTCATTAATTTGAACCTTCGGAGAAGACACGATATGGCGCACCGGTTTCAACTGCCTGACGGGCCGTATTTGGCCCGCGGGCCTTAGTTCGCCCATGTCTGATCTAGCCGCTAATCAATTTGAAGGCGTTATAAACTGTTATAGATTGGTCTGTACGATATCGTCTCGTTCCTTTCATAACGTAGGACTCCATAGGCCACAGATAACAACCGGAAATGAAATTTTTCCTACCGCCACTTCGCTCCATTTTTTATTGAAGTTTATTTTTATTCTCATGTTTATAATATAAGTTTCAATTTCATAAAAAAAATATTTTATTATTGTAATCATTTCTAGTTGTTATTTATTGTTCTTAAATCATAAATTATCACGAGACGGTGGTATTTAATTGTCTTCACTCTACCTGACAGTGAGGACATCCCTTCTGTTATGAAAGATGGAAGACTTTTCCCCTCATTAACTGCAGTCCAAGAAGACATCTTCTAAACAGATGACGTGGATAAAATAAAGATTGATCCGTTTCTTGTCTTATTATAACGTACTCTAGTGTAGAGTCATTAAAAAATGTGCTCAAAAACTCTTGTGGATAGTTTCACTCACACAAAGCTCAACATTGTAATTCGCGTTACAATAATAAACCCTGGTCTAAATACATTTCCTCGTGTGTCCATACAAATCAGATGAATGGATATCTGACCCCCCCCCACCCCCGCCCCAATTACATTGCGTGAGTCTCTTTCATCTGTTTTCTATTTTGTTGTCTTTCTCGGCAGACAAATGGGCGAGAGTACGTTTGGTAGACGCAGCACATTCGCGACTACTCACGTTTTATATTTCATACACACACTCACACGGAGACTAAATGCAAGTTAAAATGTATTTTTAGTTTTTCACTGAGTCAGACTATCACAAATATATAGGTCAACACGTCAACATAATATTTCTTAATTAATGATTCTTTCTTAAATCGTCAACTCTATGCAATGGTATCTTTTGATTCAATACTTAAATATTCTTTTTTGGAATAAACATTCACTGACATGTATATTTTTTTTGGTCCATTGTTTAGTCAAGTGTCACAGACAACCCTATCGATTTTTTGCTCCCCTTTATGTAATCCAAAGTTTTACCTTCGGTTACGTTGTCAACAAGAAGTTAATGTCTGATTGTAAGAGTTAAAATAAAAAAAAGTGAACTATTATATGAACCAATCCTCGTGTCTGTCAGAGTTCAATGTTCAATGTTAAACTTCACACACACACACACACACACACATATATATATATATATATATATATATATATATATATATATATATATATATATATATCTGGGATTTCATCAAATAGAATTTCATCAAAATTCCCAAAATTTGAGTGAATTGAAACATTATTTTTATAAACTTAGTACTTATAATGTCAACCAATCCAACCCCACACCATCCGCTAAAGATGCTACTTTATCTATATCAATGTTTCTCAAAGTGTGGTAGGCGCTGCAGCGGCTGAGAGAATTGGGCAAACTTGCATGGCTAAAGTGAAAACAATGATCTATAGCAAACATTTCCTCACTCAGTATTAGTACTGATACTGTAGCAGTTGTGTTGAATATATAATTTATAGTGGACAGCGATATTAACTTCGATAAATGTTTTCATTTTAAAAACAAAAGTCGAGCGCACGGCGAGTGTTTTAATTCGGATGAGAGAATCTATTAATAGCTCTCTTTTTTTATCCTTTCAAAAGTTCTCTCAGACTTTAAAAAAAAACGGAGAGAGTTTTCCAGAGATGAAAACTTGAATCAACCTTTGATGTATTTGAATCCAGGCCCTTCAAACAAACTATACATTTTGTAGCTGTCCATGGAGCAGGGTAGAACAAACATGTCGATTTTATTCTCGTCTTCGTGCTAATTTCCCCACCTTCCAGCTAAACACAGTCTCTCATACACACACATATACACCATGTATATAGAGATAGCCGGCTACATCCAATGTTAATAATATATATGTCAGCTGGAATTACAGTAGTGACAGACATTGAGATCATGGAAACAGACTAGTGTGTATTAAACGCAACGAAACAGACATGAGTAGCAGGCGTACAAATATCGCCTCTGATAACCATAAAAAATATCCCCCGAGTTATCTCCACAGATGAAATCAGGACAACGAAGTTAATAAATAGAACAAAGGGTTAAGGTTAGTGTGCATGCTACAGTCCGGTAACAGTTAGTCAAAGCCTCACGAACAATGACGTCGATGGTATACATGTTACGTAACAGTCATCCATGATAGTGTGTGATGTTTGATTACTTCTAAATATCAAATACTTAACTAAATACCAAATAACACAGATATACACACACACAGATATACACTCACGCAAATACACATTGTTACGAAATTTGTAAAAAAAAATCATTCCTTGTTTACTTCGTTAAGTGGCAGACAGACATTCTTAAAAACATCCTTACAGACACCCTTACAGACATCCTTAAAGACACCCTTACATCGCAGGTGATATTGCAACACCCTGTACCATTTTTTTTCAAGTCTAAGATTGCATGTCAGAGATTTAATTATCGTTTTCCTACAGTAACACTCAGTGCTCTAAACTTTGATCTATTTATAGTGCAAGACAGTTGATACTCACAAATCAAGTAATTCTGTGTTTGTGTGAGAGAGGCTGTGTATGTGTGTGCGTGCGAGAGATAGAGAGAAAGAGAGAGGGGGGGGAGTAAGTGCTGAAAACTTTTTTTTAATCAGGAAGTTAAAAAAGACCATAGTGCAATATTGTAGTTTTTTTTTTATTATTTTAATAAAGATCTGATAATGACTTCCGTTAGTTAACAACTAACGAATAGGTCAGTAGAAGCAACAGATATGACATAATTAGGTGACAATGACGTGCCCACTAAGTTCTGACTGGATGAGTTAACTATAACACTTACAGATAATTACATAATGTAGTGTCTCATCCTCTTGACTCCAGCAAAATGGCGTGATTAGAAGTCAGGGACAGAAACACTGTGCACATCTCAGACTAGGCCCTCGATGTTACCTCGTCTGTCACACGTCGAATTTGTTACGTTTCGAGGTATCCTTGCTCACTCTCTTTCTCCCCATATTTATTGAATACAAAGAGGTAATGTGACAGGATGACGGCAGACGTTAAGAGCATTAAATGTCACGTGACATAGTCTGGCAGACGTGGGCGAGGCACAGTGACGCATGAAATCAAAGATATACAAAGATACACGTCTTCTATCTTACAGGTACTAAAAAATATGTCATCTTGAAATAATCTTGGATTTTTGTTAAGGTAATATTTTCTGGTAACTCATTAATACCACTGAACGCACACCATCAATGACATATAAGGATTACATATCCTCAAACTAAGTCATCCAATAAGCAATGATTATAGTTAAGACCTGAACTTTTTTGGAGGGGGAGGGGGGAGAGAAAGAGAGAGAGAGAGAGAGAGTAGGGGGTGTCCTAGGTTTTCAGAGATTATTGGTTGCCTGGGATTCTTTCAATCGGGGCATTCTTAGAAACAAGAGTTTTAATAGAAATACTTTCCTTCAGTACTGAGGTGTCGGACCAGAATTTGACCGACACTAAACTTTTGAGTAAATAGGCATAACGTTTTTTGTGAAAGATGCAACATAACGGAAGTGGGTCATTATATCCGTGTCAACGTAGCCGATTACCAGGATTAACACTGGAGATTTCGATATGACCTCTGGATGGGGGGGGGGGTGCGACTGACATGGCGACTGCCGACTACAGTGGTCAGCCTTAAAGCTAGTGCCCACTTGATTCATCGTTGGAGCGTCCAGCAAAAGAACACTTCTCACTTTCAGGTCAACAAATCAATCAGGATAACATACCAGGCAATTTTCCCACATCTGATCCAATCGATGCAATCACGTGACGAGAATCGACCCAGCAGCTTTGCCAACTCAGCTTATCACCAGATCGAACGCAATTCAAGTATCGATCACAAAAAAAAGCATTTTGAAACGAGTACACATGTACTTAAAAAAAAAAAAAAAAATATAGATTTGATTGATAAACTGAGTGATAAACAAATTGATCTCTTTCTCTCTCCCTCCCTTCCTCCCATCCCTCGGTCTCAGTTTTTATAAATATTGAAATTCTTATCAGGATTTGGATTGTGGTGAATTATTTTTTTTTTTTTTTTTTTCATTAATCATGATTTTTTTTCTTTCTACGCCCCCCAACCCCGTCTTACACCTCCATAAACCATTGGCACTTAAGACTTTGAATGTGTTATACAAAGTACACAACTCAACTCTCCCGTCGATCATCGGTTCTCAACCTTTTTCTCAACTGTACCCCAAAGGGTTCAAAAGTATGTCTGAGGGTACCCCTCAAACTTAACTTTGCAAATAAATGGACTTAGTATGCGTACCCCTTGCATTCCCTTTCCCTAACCCCTCGGGGTACGCGTACCACAGGTTGAGAACCGAGGCTGTAGATGGTTAAGGCGTCCAATGAAGATAAAGAAACAGCATTAACTCTTCTATGCAAACAAACGAATAGAGCCGTCTAGATTGGGCTTAAAAAAAAAAATAAATCGATAACAGGACACAACAGAATATAACAGATGTTGAACCAGAGGAGCCTTGACAGCAGTGGTTGTTATCTCACGATGATACACAAATATGCATAACAATGATCTTTATGTAAATGTGCCTACGTGTGCATAATACAACGTGTGCGTCTGATCTTGTGTGTCTTAACACCTTAGTTAGTATACTGGACATGTAGATAAACAAATGTGTGTGGATAGAACTAATGTGTTTATACATGTGTGTTTAATATGTATGTGCATGTTTTATTTTAGAGTATACCTGGTGTGTGTGTGTGTATATATATATATATATCCGACATAATGATACACTGTTGTAGTCTCAACCAAGCCACCACAGACAAGTCGTCATTTCCTATTGTCATTTCCTATTGAAATATAGTATGGTAAATAAGCACTCGCTGTACAGCTCGCTTCACTGAAGTTTTCACATGACAATTATTCTCATGCAATTCAAGAACAAAGCTTTATGAAAGTTAGAACATTAATACCATTTAGTTACTAGCATTTAAATTATAGCCCTTTTACTTGGTTAGACTAAGTATTTCTATAATTTATTTATATAATAAAAATGGGAACTGTATAAAGTATTTTTTTAATGGTCCCAGCCAAGATCAGGCAGGTGGTTGATATAATTCTCTAAAAATACGATGCTGACAGTACCAAAGTGGAAAATGGTATCACTACAGTGGGTTTAGTTGGTCCAATGTCCTTATATGGAAATATACGGCAATGGGTTTCTTCAATAGAATCATACTGCAGTTTTATGCATATAGCTTGCAGCCAACGGGGGAACAAAGGGAAATATTAACGACACTTAAGATGAACCAAGGTGTCCACATTCCCGCCATAAAAAACATGGGGAAGGGGGTGAAATAGAGAAACGCTACTTCGTTACGAGGGAGAACTCTGTCATGATTCCGGCTAATCTTCAACTCCCTCGACAGCCCTCGGTCGCCCGAAACTCACGTTTTAGCCAATCATACAATTGCATATTCATTAGCCTCGGCATTCAGACTCGGAAATGACGTGGTCCCCAGCACACATTACAACAAGCGGGTCCATTCATTTATCTGCCCCCCCCTCCCATCCCCGTTGAGACTCCCTGAAGAATTCACTAAGAACATGGACGTCCATTCCCGAAATAACTTTCTCCGCGGATACAAACCAAAGGCAGAAGCTTTTATTAAATCCGGTAGATTCACAGAACTCCTTAAGTATTTCCTGTCCCCCCCCTCCACACACACACACACTCACACACTCCATCACGAGGTCCGCATCGTTAATTTCCCGCGTTTTCTCTTTAATCGCCCCACCACTGTACGCGACAGGCAGTATGGTTAGTTTGCGTGGGTGAAGAGAATGGTTTACCCACACCCTCTAAAGGGGAACATGAAACAAACATCGCTTTTTTTTTGACACATTAAATTTGTACTAAAATTGTAAGCCATGGACTGTAAAAAAAAAACACCGTAAATTCGGGTTTCTTTCACACAAGAGAAGTCCAGGTGTTAAAACAACGCAGTTTACAATTATATAGGTAAGGACGGTTGTTTTACTTTTATTACGAATTAATGTTTAGCTATATTTATAAAATTAAACCGCTTGAATGACTCGTCTCAATAGTTTATGTTAATGTTTTTTTTTTTTTCAAAAATAGAACATAAATCCCCCCAGTCCTAACTTAAAAAGTTGTCCCTTTCGTAAGTTCATTCTCCACCGCCATTGTAAGTTATAAATAGAAGAGAGACCAGGGCCCCAATAAAGTCTCCAACGAACAGTTTCACCATTCAGAATAAATGTCAGAATCTTGACAAGGGCTTTTGAAACAACCCAAAGACTACCAAAATAACTGATGTGAAGTAAATGCAGACCAGCCGAGTCACATGACTGAAAGATCCAAACAAAAAGAAACATTGAACAAAATAGCGTCATCTCAGAGGAGAGAGAGGTTAAATTGATTAAATTGTTAAGTAGAGGATAACCGACTTATATAGCACTGGGTGGTCGAGTTCTAGTGGTGTGTGTGAAGTCCCTGTAAGGATGAGATGAAATATCTTAGACCCTATGAACGATAGTGCAATGGCCATGGAGGCACCACGGGAGACATAGCAGGGTCTTAAGCCGTGAGCTGAAATATCCTTTGGTCCACACCGGAGATCGAACCAGTGACCCTCAGGTTGACAGTCGAGCGCTATACCACACGACCATCCGCAGTTCTAGTGGTTAACATTATAACGGACGATTATGTGGTTCGGTTCACGGTCTACGGTCAGTTGAGTTAGACAAATGTACTCACGATTGATGACCTGATCAGGGCGAGAAGATAACAGATGATGAGAACAGTTATCAGTGGATTCATTATAGTCACTGTTGGAGGTGAGATGACCTAACGCTTGGATGCACAGCGGCCGGTAGCTCATCTTGGTCCTATGACAATCTCCACAGAATGGGGCCACTTTCATGACACACACACAAACCTCTGACTAATTCATTTTACTGTTCGCCATGGGGCCTCTGGGGGCAAGGTTCACATACAATGTATACATACATAATAGATAGACAGATCGAAAAACAATCAAAGTAGTGATACATCTGTACATAACACTAACTTAGACTATCGATTAAATTTTTTTTTCACAACAATAGCAATGCGATAAATTATTATACATTTGTAAATTGCATTCACTATCGAAACATTAATTTCCGCAGAAGTAAACCCCCCCTCCTGCCCCTTTTTCTATAGAGTAGCACACCGGCCACGCCTCACCGTCCCCTCCTCCCTCCACCAAATGGCCGTCAGTATTGAAACAATCAACGTTTTGACTTTTTTCCCCACCTGTGACATGACCTTGTGCCCATCACACAGACCGTACAATGCCTGAGCACTGACAATTTGTCGGCTTGTGTATCTGCCAAATGGCGAGCTGCAAGTCGAGGGTGAAGAAGGCCGGTTGTTTTATACTCAGAAAGACGCCCAAGTGTGTAGCCAAAGTTGTAGTACGTCCATATTTTACAGTGAAGACATCAAGAAAGTACATAGTGAAGTGATTACAGTGAAGGTACACATACCCCTGCTCACCCCTACCTCTGGCACAGTGGGTGTGTCAGTTATACGTTAGCACCTTATCTTATTTCTATTTTTTCATAATCTTGAAATATTTTTTTAAAACTAAATCAACGTCACTAAGTTACTGTACTAACATGTTCACATTAGTGAAACACTGTATAAGAAAACCGAACCAGTGAAGTGAACTGATTCAATGAAACCATAAGTGAAGTGTGTGGAATGCTATTCATTATAGGTCATTGGTGGCCAGCAGTGCCGAACCTACGGATATGGGGGCCCGGGGGCTTGGCCTCTTTGGGGGGGGCTGCATTGTGGCATTCGACACCATGACATAAGATAATGTACTTAATATTTAATGTAAAAAAAATTCGGGGCCCCTTTCAAGCTGGGGCGCGGGGGGGACTTTCGAATTTGGACCCTATCTCCCCCACCCTAGGTGCCTCTGGGCCAGTGACTTAGAATGGGTTTGACCACGTGGGTGGAATAGTCACCATTGGCTCAGATACTTATTACATAGTTTACTTCCGTTTTAATTTGTGATGAACTGAAAGAATGTGTCGTTGCGGGTTCAACTGCAGGTGTGTCAAGTCACCTATACATGTTTCCCGTGGTGCCTCAGTGGCCAATGAACCATCAACTTTGGTGGGGATGAAATAAAAACACTACAAAACATCAGGGTTGTTAACAATACTCTTAAATTGTCAATACCGATACCAATACTTCATGAAAAGAAATACAATACTCAAGTAAAAATGTATTGCCAAAATCGATACCAATACAATACTAATACTTTTGAGAAGAAAAAAATATAATTATTTAAAATATAAAGAGCGCAAGTTTCTCAAGTTTTTATATAACTGACCGATCGATCAAAAAAGAAATAAAGTTTTCTTTTCTGTCGTTCTTTGGGCCTATGACAATCTCCACAGAATGGGGCCACTTTCATGACACACACACAAACATTCAACAAATAGTTCATAGAAAGAAAGTAAATGAATGAAAGGATATAATGATAACATTTATAGATATCGGCGTGCAAAGCAAAAACTTCAAAAGAGAATTAAAATGTACATTTTCCTTCAACTCACCAACCGTGGTTGCATTTGTGGGGAGGTGGGGGTGTAAATATTGATATGGTTGATGGCTATGATTACTAGGAGTTGTTGAATTTATGTAGATTACTTTTAAAACAAGGTGTTAAAATCGCTATTGTTTTTCTGCAATTTTTTATTCTGAATTATATGAACATTACAATTGTGATATTTTGAATTGTTTTCAAAACTGATAAACATACAAATAGTGGGGTTATTCTATTGGGTTTATGAATTATAGTTTGTTTGTTTTTTTTTTATTTTGAATATTTTAAGATACAAAGTAATTTTTTTTTTTGTTAGAATTTGTTACAATACATTCTTAAAATACCGATAGAAAAGGATTGGTATCGAGTATCGAAAATTTTTCGCTTAAAATGTATCGGCGATACACAAATCAATACTTGATATAAAAAGGATCGGCAATACAGCAACCAATGCTAAAAAAGTATCGCCGATACCGATACTTCGATAGTAACAACCCTGCAAAACAAATCTTACATACCAATCTAACACACACCAATGAGTCAAGATAAAGTATTAAGTACAGATTATGTATATATATATATATATATATATATATATATATATATATATATATAAGTTAGGTTATTTCTACTTATCATGAGGCGCATCACCAAACATGTTACTATCGGTGTCTTAGTTATTACAGTTTGTAATATTTTCATTTGATTATAAATTTCAATGCGTAATATTAAAGATTTTTTTGATATCAACAAAGTTAACACAAAAAATTCCACAAACTATTCCAGAAAAGTCAAATGACGAATGAAAATGAGCACCAAATATACTCTCGTTCAGAAATTGGCCTCCCAGCAGTAATATGATTTGCGCGCGCTCGCGATACATTGGACGATAAAAGGTAGCCGGAATATAGACAAACATAGCAAGGAGACCAAACAATATCAACGTTTCCAAAAGTAGTTCCAGGTAACTATTTAAGCCAGGAGTGTTGAGAACTTTCACAAGTACTGAAAAACAATCTCCAGTTTTACAATGGACAATAGAGCCCAAGTCGACAGTCGCGAGCTTTACTGCACGACCAACTAGATAGTATGGTTTGGTGAGTGTTATATTCCTCATCGCAAATCTATATACATAATTGTCTAACATAGACGGTAGAGCGTTTCACAGACCATCACACCGTGCGGTGTATTTAATGTTCATGGCAATAAAAGCCACATGTCTGTACGTTACAAATACACGGCACCGCACGAGATGAAATCGCTAAAAACGAATAGAGGTTCTACGTCACACGTTCGCGGAGTAAAAAAAAACAGCGCGCGTCGACCGTCAGTATAAAAATAGTCTGGGGAATTCCAAAATTATAGATATTGAAATGAGACGACTTACTAAATGAGAGTATGTTTGGTGCGCATTTTGTTCATCAAATGACTCTTTCTTGAGTAAAAATGAAATGTTGGAGAATTCTTTTCATTAATGAATTAAGATTTTGAAATGATATGGAGTAGTTTGCGCAAATTATGTTAAGTTGGAATAAAAGTGAAATAGAAGAAAATTAAAATAATACATGTTCTAAGAACATGCAGTTATACCGAATGCCCCTTTTTGTAATTCTGTACATAGAGACTCACTGCGATTCGAGCATGTCTTGAGTGGAAGGGGGTTGGCGGGCGGGGGAGGGAGGGAGGGATGGGTGTGGGGCTAAGTGAAAGAGAATTGATAAATTATAAAAATAAAGAACTGTTAAGAAAGAGTCCTTTAAAATATTATGAATGAATTAAGATTAGTCAATGATATGGTTTTGTGAGCGCATCACCATTTTCAACTCCAACTGCGTGCCTAATAGCCGGTCCAGGTACCGGGCCTGTTTACTAGTTACATATAATGCTCCAAGTTTTCAAATGATATCAACTATTGTTAATTTACCTCTCACCCCATTCCATTGGTGAAACAATCAATGTCTACAACCCAGACATATTGTGCAATGTCACTGTTCAATACACAATGTCACTTTAATTATTCAAAAGTTGTGACACAGAATACATGTCAGGAATAATGACATTTTCAAATGTCACATTTATCCAGTGCTATTTTTTTATCCTTACAAAAAAATATCCCCGACATAACATAATTGACACATCCTAAACTAACGTTGACCGCAACATGTGTAAATAAAGGTTGTAACATTTTATAGCGTCGTCATGTTAGCTCGACATTCACTGTATCCCCCCTCTCTCGTGTTGTCTGTCAGACGGGGTATTATCAAATGGAACACGAAGGCTGACAAACATTGCATACGCTATAGACAGTGACATTTCATGTCAGGGCTGCGTCATCGAGCGAGACAAACATCGAGGGACGTCAATAAAATAAAACTTTCATGAAATTTCAGTGATAGTAGATTCAAAGCGAGGCTTTGTTTCTTTTTAAACAGGAATGGTTATGTTTACTAAAAATAAAAATGTGTTCATGAGAGAAGGTTTGAGAGAGTTCGGTTGTTCCAAATCATGCTAAAGGGTGCTAGTGTAAAGTACTTTGTACTAACAACACATTGTTCATGGATGCAGTGATTCATGGCGGCACAACTAATACCAATGCGGACATTCCTATCGCAAAGCCAAAAAGGGACGGATGGTTGTGCGGTAAAGCGCTTATGAGGGTCCCGGGTTCGATCTCCAATGTGAAAAAAAAGGAAATCTATCAAATCATGGTGAAGTTCCCTCCTAAATTCCTGTGGTGCAACAATGGAACATTGCACTATCGGTATGGTGGGTATGAAAGTAGGGAATTACAAAAACAGTCTTGTAGTGATTTATGCGATCTAAGGGATTAACATTTCAACCTTACATTTACTTCACAGGTCGCAGAGCCGAAAAAGGGAGAATTATGGATGGTATAGAAACGTGTGGTAATACAACCTAACGGTTAGACAACGACATTAAGTGTAGTGGTAGATTAGGCAATAGTCTGGGGGTCGGGGTGGATGTTCGCTTTTAACAAGAACGTGTTTGACAAAACAAAGTTCAGGCAATGTGTACAATGACGAGACCAGCGCACACAAACATACGTTAAAACGCTTTATCTGAGTGGAGAATACCAAGCAACATGTCTCAAGTTGTGATACCAAGCATCGTGTCTGAAGTTGTGATACCAAGCATCGTGTCTCAAGTTGTGATACCAAGCAACATGTCTCAAGTTCTGATACCAAGCATCGTGTCTCAAGTTGTGATACCAAGCATCGTGTCTGAAGTTGTGATACCAAGCATCGTGTCTCAAGTTGTGATACCAAGCAACATGTCTCAAGTTGTGATACCAAGCATCGTGTCTCAAGTTGTGATACCAAGCATCGTGTCTCAAGTTGTGATACCAAGCATCGTGTCTGAAGTTGTGATACCAAGCATCGTGTCTCAAGTTGTGATACCAAGCATCACTTCTCAAGTTGTGGTACCAAGCATCACGTCTCAAGTTGTGATACCAAGCATCGTGTCTCAAGTTGTGATACCAAGCATCGTGTCTCAAGTTGTGATACCAAGCATCGTGTCTGAAGTTGTGATACCAAGCATCGTGTCTCAAGTTGTGATACCAAGCATCACTTCTCAAGTTGTGGTACCAAGCATCACGTCTCAAGTTGTGATACCAAGCATCGTGTCTCAAGTTGTGATACCAAGCATCGTGTCTCAAGTTGTGATACCAAGCATCGTGTCTGAAGTTGTGATACCAAGCATCGTGTCTCAAGTTGTGATACCAAGCATCACTTCTCAAGTTGTGGTACCAAGCATCACGTCTCAAGTTGTGATACCAAGCATCGTGTCTCAAGTTGTGATACCAAGCATCGTGTCTCAAGTTGTGATACCAAGCATCGTGTCTCAAGTTGTGATACCAAGCATCGTGTCTCAAGTTGTGATACCAAGCATCGTGTCTCAAGTTGTGATACCAAGCATCACTTCTCAAGTTGTGGTACCAAGCATCACGTCTCAAGTTGTGGTACCAAGCATCACGTCTCAAGTTGTGGTACCAAGCATCACGTCTCAAGTTGTGGTACCAAGCATCACGTCTCAAGTTGTGGTACCAAGCATCACGTCTCAAGTTGTGGTACCAAGCATCACGTCTCAAGTTGTGGTACCAAGCATCACGTCTCAAGTTGTGATACCAAGCGTCGTGTCTCAAGTTGTGATACCAAGCATCACGTCTCAAGTTGTGATACCAATCATCACGTCTCAAGTTGTGATACCAAGCATCATGTCTCAAGTTGTGATACCAAGCATCGTGTCTCAAGTTGTGATACCAAGCATCACGTCTCAAGTTGTGATACCAAGCGTCACGTCTCAAGTTGTGGGTTTAAAAACTTACCATGACGGTTACCCACCAGTTAATGGGCTACAATCAACACAAAAAAAAAAAAAGGACCAAAACTGATTCGGTAAAACCAGGAGTATAGAGAAGGTATTGACACAGGTAAAAGCACAGAATGATATTTATTTAAACATGTCAGAGGTAAAAGCTTAATGACCTCATGAGAGATTCGTGTAAAGTCCAGTTCAGGAAACTGGCGGTCAACTAAAGTACAACAACAACCAAAACAAACAATGCCCTCCCCCCCATACACACCCCAACCCAACCAAAAAAAAATAATAGAAAAAAAATAATAAAGGATTAATGTCACAAAAGAAATGTCAATAATGAGGTCATGTAGTTCATGTAGGTCATGAAGTTCATGTTCATGTAGAATGTAGATGAAAATTTAAAGATTCCTTTACTGAGCAACCAGGTCCTTCAGAGCAGTTGTAGAAATGGCTCAAGTATGTCCCAACATTATTTTGTTAACTGTTTCCAACAGTAGTGATATACTGGTTACTACAGTAGTGATAAACTGGTTACTACAGTAGTGATAAACTGGTTACTACAGTAGTGATATACTGGTTACTACAGTAGTGATAAACTGGTTCTAACAGTAGTGGTTTACTGGTTACTACAGTAGTTGTTTACTGGTTTAATACATGATGAAGATATACCATTAAAGATGTTTCATAATTCATAAAACAAATTTGTTTCATTTTTTTTTTCACATCATCTTGAGATACAAAATAGTTACAAAAGTAAAATGATCTACAGGACAAATAAAATAAAAACAAACAAAAAGAAATGATTTCGTTGGGCTGCATCCTGCAGGTCAGTAAGACGTGGTCAAGTGGTCAACGTATGAAATACTAATCAGTTTGACTTCAATCCACATACTCGTAGGGACAGACACATATTTCTCAGCGCCACAATGGTAATTGTTTTAAAGTTATCAAATGGCCTAACATACCCCCCACACACACCTTTCTCTACGGTATTTCATTTATGCCCACATATTATAACTCAATATACATGTACTGATGTTGAATATGTTTCCCTTAAAGCCTTAAATGTTCATAACCTCTCTGACTTTATCAACTAAATTTTATCATCGTAGAATGACATGGAACCTCCTTACAGCTATTTAAATATACAATCATACATGCACTTGTTTATACGATTACGAGGTCCCCGATAAATCTAAATGATTGAACACAGCTAAGAGAACGGCACGGGTCTTTACGTGGCTCACGGGCACACCAGATAACAAACATCAAAAACACATTTTAAATTAAGAGAATCCAATCAACGGGACAGAAAAAATAAACAATAATATCAATAGGTCTTTTGTTATTATAGTCTTCAATTTATTTCTTCCTTCCATTAAGTTGACCTTGTTTCTGACAGGAAAGAAACTGTTAGTCTCGGCTAAATATAGCCCTCGGCAATATACTGCATTCAGAGTTGACACACTTCACAAGTGTCAGTCATTCATAAATTCAGCGCTGATAATTAACTAAACTTTTTGAAAAGTATGGTATAAACTTTAAACTTAGGATTAAAGTACAAGTCATCTTGTGCTTCGGAGATCACACAAAAAGTAAAAAGAATTTCAATCAAAATATTTGTTTTTGTTTGAAATTAGGGGTTACAGCACACAGGTATTAAAAAAAGTTAACTTTAAATGACTTACCTGTCTAACGCCGGGTGTAAAACAACAACCAGGTAGTGATTTATCCACATGAAATAGTTAAAATACGGAAAATTATCCACTTCTTTATCACATTATTTGAAAACAATAAACCAGCTACACAAACACACACGCACACGTCTTCAGTGTTTGAAAGAAACAAAAATACCGAGCACAACGCGAGGGGCTCAATGGACACACAGGAAAGGCAGACGACTGTCACACAGAACACAGCAGTACACAGCACATTTGCAAGGGGAGAAAACGTATTCAAATAGCTGGCAGTCAACCAGAGTTGCGGTTCGTGTTAATGCCCGCTGCAATGATCACACGTTTGCTCCTTCCTCGTCACTTTCTTTATTGAAAATGTCTTCATTAATTCTATTTTTTCTCTGTCAATCTACACTAGTTGCTTGTTTGAAGTTGTTTTATTGTTTTGTTAGAACTTTTATAATTGGTATTGAGGAAGGGAGATTTAGTGCTTAGAAAATGGGTTATTTGTATAGCCTACATCAGTTCACTACAAATTTTTTTTTATTGTTTTTCTTTGATCGGTTGAAAAAAACAAACATTTGTGTAAATAAACGATTAACAACGACGTATTATTTACATTAAATAATGTCATTGGTAAACAGTATATGTTAATGAGCTGCTAAACAATTTGACGTCCATAATTTTTTACCATCTGTCGACAAGGACCACGTGAGCTACTTAAGTACTTCTTCCATTTTGAACTAAAATTGATTTTTACGGTTGCTCTAGAACAGTGCTTCTCAAAGTGGTGAGCCGCGCCCCCCTAGGGGGCCGTGGACTGTCCGGAGGGGGGCCGCGGAATTTCGGTAAATGTGACACATAAAATATAATTAACCTAATGTATTGTATGTAAATAGTATAAATATATGTTGCATCCTTTCACTCTTTCATTGTTAACATTAGAAAAAGCATGTATTGACTAGTAAAAGTTTGCATATAGAAGTTTAAAATTATAAATTTAGGCAATCTTAAACCAAAAAAAAAATAGGGGGGCCGCGACATATTGATTGACGTTCCAAGGGGGCCGTGACTTCAAAAAGTTTGAGAAGCACTGGTCTAGAAGATCGTCGATTTAATCTTCAAGTTTCAAATCGCTGAATAGAAACACTAGAACACACTTTTGTGCAGGGCGTTTGTACCGGGCCAACTTAATGTCTTCGGTCCCGAACGTGCCGGATTACCGGGACTACTACTGTACTGTCACACTATTACAGGTACTTCACAGAATACAATTTGACAAATATCGTCTTACAGTGTTTAGACCAAAATTTAAACTAGACTAGTATTATATACTCATTAAATTGTAATAGTTTCCACAGATGTATTAAATAATGTGTTTACTTACAATCCGTGAAATTAAAATGTGTATTCATCGTAATCTAACGATACAGTCACTGGGACTGTGTTCTCTAAGCTCATCGCTTATTCACACGCACACAACACAACTGGGCTCGCAAGCACATTACTAAAGAGCACACGAAAGTCTTGTTTGTGCACCGTCTCGGGTGTGCAAAACAATATAAATAAATAAAAGTGTTACACGTATTCCCTTCTCAAAGTTGGGTACGGCCAGTAGTTGGGTACGGCCAGTAGTTGGGCACGGCCAGTAGTTGGGCACGGCCAGTAGTTGGGCACGGCCAGTTGTTGGGCACGGCCATTCGTTGGACACGGCCGGTAGTTGGGCACGGCCAGTAGTTGGGCACGGCCAGTTGTTGGGCACGGCCAGTAGTTGGGCACGGCCAGTCGTTGGGCACGGCCAGTCGTCTATTTGCTGCACACAGCCTTAGAGAAAAACAGGAGAATGTAAAACCAATTTTTAAGGCACATTAATTATTTTTTTTTACATTATCAACATAATATTCTGTTTATTTGATTTTCTCCACGTGTATGTCTTTGTCATTTTTGGTTTCCATTTTAAGCCAAGGTATTAATGTAAAATAATGGGGAAAAAAATTATATTCTGGAGTAGCTTTCCAGAACCAAGACGTCACATTGCTTTACAGTACATTGTGTATATTTCTTTATTGAAATGCATTAACTCGGGAATAGGTGTGGGGGGGGGGATGTTATTAGTCATTTGTGATTCAGGTCAGAGAAAGCACTTGGGAAACAAAATGTGAGTGACAATCAGCAGGACTGTAATGATAGGCTGAGCTGAATATTTGCATCTGTTATTGACTCAAAGACTTGGGGCGGGGACAGAAGAAAAAGAAAAAAATCAGCAGACGGATGGAGTGTACACACAGTGTCATCGACAGGGGAGACAATTTATGCAGAATTGACAAAATTGTTAAGAGTCATTTTCTGCACTCCCAGATTCTTTTAGATTCTTTCTTCTTCAAACACCCCCCCCCCGCCCATTCACACCATTCTTTCATTCATGTTCTTCCCTACTCTCTCTCTCCTCCTCTCTCTCTCCTCCTCTCTCTCTCTCTCTCTCTCTCTCTCTCCCTCCCTCTCTCTCTTTCTCTCTCTCTCTCTCATTCTCTGTCTCTCTCTCTCAAACATTCTCTCATTTACTCTGCCCTCCTCTCTGTCAATCTCCTTGTCTGTGTGACTCTCAATGCCAAAGATTGTATTTAGCACCACCGCTGCTGTAACACAAACAAGATGGAACGGTTTGGCACGTGCACAAAGATCGGGGGAGGGGGGGCTTCTTTACGCACGTGCACGGCGGGCAGTCGCCGGTGACCCTACCAGCGTGCGGCTCTTATTACACCCTGGTTACAGTCAACTCCACTGTCTCCACTGACAACCAGTTGTTCTGTCAACCAGTTGAAGTACCAACCAGTTGTACAATAAACAAATATCATCGTTACACCCAGGGCCCGATTAAGGATTGTGTAGGCCCTAGGCACTATATATTCGTGGTAGAGAGCTGCCCGGGATTGGGATTCGCGGGAATCCCGCGGAATCCGCGGGATCGGAATGAAATTTATCGGGAGTTCCATGGGATTGGTTTTGTTTTTGCAGGAGTCCCGTGGGTTTTAGATTTTGTTTGAGTGGGACTCTCGCAGACTTCTTATGAATCAATCAAATCGCACGGATGATCTTGGGATGATGTATGATGTATGATACACACCTAGTTCAGGGCCTTTCCTTGACATTCTTAGTATTTAGGTCAAAACGTCATTAGCAATAATATAACCTACACATTTTGACGATTCAGGCGATACCATTTGCGGCTAGGTTAGACAGGTTAATTCTCATACTACCGAAAGTTGAAAATCGTCATTTTTGTAAAGTTGACACGAAAAAACACATACCCCCACCAGGCTTGCGGAGCCGCCGTTTTTTTTCCGGCTCCGGCTCCCCGTTTGACGGCTCCGGCTCCGGTTCCCTATTAATATAGTATCACACGAGACAAAAATTTTTGTAATTGCTCCCGCTAACATCCGCTGATAAAAAGGTATGCAAATTTTGCCGCGTTCACCCCCATAGTCAGGAGCTTGAAAAATATACGCATTGTCGGTTTTACTAAAAACAAATCACCATTTCAGTGCATCAGAAACGTATCATTATTTTCGATCGAGGTTTCACTAGTTTCATTTTCATAAGTAATAAAACGTTATTTCAATGATCAAATTAGCCAATAGTAAATTGATACATTATTTAAAATACTTTAAAGACTTCCAGTATTTATTATGTATTATTTATAAATTCGAAGTGACTATTCGGACCCGGGCAGGCCCCGTAGCCAGGATGTGCATTGGGGGGGGAAGAATTTTTTTTTTTCGGCGGGGGGGGGGGTGCCGAAAGGCGCGGCTGTGGGGCTGCGGGGGGGCTGCGGCCCTTTTCGGCGGGGGGGGGGGGGGGCGCGGCCCCCCCCCCCGGGCCCCGGGCGGGGGGGATTGGTTTTTGATGGTTGGTCTTTGAAAATTTATTGATAAATTATTTAAATTTGTTGTAACCTTGCGTTCACCGGGCGGGGGGGGGGGGGCCGTCCCCCCCCGCCCCCCCCCTTCCTTCCCCCCCCCGGGGGGGGGGGGATGTGTTGGGGGGGGGGGGTGGGGGGGGCGGGGCGCCCCCGGGGGGGGGGCGCGGAGGGGGGTTGGGGGGGGGCCCCCGGGGGCCCCCCCCCCCCGATGTTTTTTTTTCTTCTCTGTTTTGGGGGTGGTTTGTATTAGTTTTTTTTGTTTTTATTTTAAATATATATATTTTTTTATATTTTTTTTAAAAATGGGTTGTGTTGTTGTTTTTTTTAAAAATTTATATATATAGAAGAGTGGTTATGTTAAAATATTGTAATGAAGGTATTTCTTTTTTTTTTTTTTTATATATTTTTCCCTTTTTTTTTCCCCCACTTTTTTTTTATAATATTTGTTTGTGATTTATTTCTTTTGTTTGTTGAAAAAGCACCCCCCGCAGAAAGAACAAACTGAGAAGAAAAAAAATTTGCTTTTTGTGTGATATTTTTTTTTAATAATAAAAAAAAAAAAAAAAATATTTCTATCAACAAAAAAATCACCCCTACTTATTATTTATTATAAAATAAAATATTCTCTTCAAAAAATTATATTTTAAATAATATCATTTCTCTCACATCCCACTGTTTTTTTTTTTTTTTTTTTTTCTTTATATTTATAAAAGTTAAAACATAATTCAATATTATTTTTTTTAATTTTTTTAGGTTTCTTGTTATCCTTACAAGATATCAAAATATAAAAATATTACAAGGTTTCGCACAGGCCCACCGACTGAATTTCTGGGCCCGGGGGCGGGGGGGGGTTTTTTTTTTTTAAAGTGGATGGCCGGCCGCCCGGGGGGCCCCACAAAAAAAAGTGAAAAAAATGGTGGAGGGGGGGGGGTCGGCAAGGCCAGGACGGGGGGGGGGGGGGGCGCTGGGCATGAGGGGGGGGGGCCCGGCCCCCCCCCCCCTCCCGGCCGGCCCCGGGGCCCCGTCCCCTTAAACTCTGGTTTGGTTTCCGGCCCCCTCCCAACTAGGTGTTTTTGTTTTCCGCGCCCGGGCCAAATTTCCCTTTGCTTTACCTTTACTTAAATTTTTTTTTTTTTTTTTTTTTTTTTTTTTTTTTTTTTTTTGATTTTTTATTTGTTAGTTTTTTTTTGTGTTTTGTTTTGGTTAGTTTAGTTTTGTTTTTTTTTTTTTTTGGTGTCTCTTTGTTTGGGGTTTGATTAGCACTCGGAGTGTGTTTTTTTGCCGGGGCGCAAAAACCAAACATTTTTGGGTGGGGTTCTGTTCCACAAACCACATCCTTTTAAAAAGATTTTTTCTTTATCTCATATTTTTTTTTTATTATAATATTTTAAAAAACAAAAAATAAATTTTTTTTTTCTCTCTTTCCATTTTCCGGTCAAAAAATAATAAATTACGATTTTTTTTTTATTTTAAAAAAAATTTATTTATTATTAATAATAATATTATAAAAAAAAAAAAAATTATATTTTTTTTTAAAAAAAAAAAATATTATAACAAAAAAAAAAGGATTGAAAAAAAAAAATAAATTAAAAAAAAAAAAATACAATTATCAATTTTTCATATGATTTTTTTTTTTTGTTTTGGTAGTACATAACAAATAACATTTTTATTGTAAAAAAAAAAAAAAAATATATTATTAAATTTTTAATAAAAAAAATTTTAAAATAAAAAAACAAATAAAAGATATGGGAGCCGGCGCAAGATTTGATTTTTGGTCTCCGGCTCCTCCGCCAGAGAAGCGGCCCGGCCCGCCTCCCCTTCGGGTCCGGGTCCCGGCTGCCTCGCTCCCCACCCCTCAATATTAATTATTTTCAATATAATAATGATACTTATTGTGATGAGCTAGAGTAGATTTAGAGACAGAGACTATCCCCTTCGACGTTTTAATAAAATAGATAACTAAGAGTTAGGAATAATACCAAAAAGGGTGACAAGGTGACAGACGACTTAGGACTAGTGTTGTTTTAATCCCAGGTCATATTTTAGTTTCAGTTTTTATTTCGTTTTTTCTGTAATAATTTTAGTTTTCGTCTAGTTTTAGTCTTGCTGCTAATTTTAGTTTTAGTTTTAGTTCTCGTTGACGAAAAGTCAACATTTTCGTTAACGAAGATTTTAGTTTTAGTTTTCGTCAACGAAAACAACACTACTTAGGACAAGGTGGGGAAACAATAGAATAGTAGGCAACAAAGGTGTAAAGACCGAGAGGCGACGTCGGACAGGCTAGTAGGGTTAACAATGACGACCAGGTGACGCTCCTAGAAAGATTAGATAGTTAGGAAAATACGGAAGGGACTGTGACGTACTTAGGGTAATTAGGGCACGGACGTTGGGGTATAAATAGGGGCAGGATTCGGGCATTAGTTAATTAAGAGAAGTTAGGAGAAGTTCGTAGTCATGAGGAGTTAGAGAAGATAGATAGTTACGAGTCATAGTGAGGAGAAGTTCGTAGTTATGAGGAGTTTTAGAGATCTCTAGTTAGTCAGAGTTGAGGCAGAGTGAATTATTGAAGTGTATTCATTTATGGACTTTTGTATTCTGATGAATTTCTGATGTACATTTATGTAAATAAATCGCCTCGAATTTGATTGGTTTTTGAGTTGTGACAAAGGAGCGAGCAAATAAGAGTGAAACAGACAGACATTAACTTGTCACTAGATGGAACAGCATTTTAACAATGCTGAATAGATAAAAATTTCCAAGAACTGCATACACTAAGCAACGAACAAGGAGTAAATAGACAAAGTCTTCGCTGTTTAGCTGACATTGATGAAGGGTTATTGAAGAGTGTAATAGAGATAATGGAACCTTTTGAAACAGCAACAAAATGCTTGTCAGTTGACAAAAATCCATCTATTCATTTAGTTTTCCAACCAAATTGAAACTACAACAGCATCTGAAACCAAATTACCAAGACAGTACCATAATAAAAAATTTCAGGAAACATTTAAGTTCAGCATTGGAATTATATTTTCCAACTCAACAAATTCATTTCACTGCAGCTATACTGGATTCTCGTTTCAAATCCTATTTTGCAATTCTTGCACCTGAAGAGTATTCACTCACAACAACTGATTTGAAGGTCATGGTAAACAGCGTTTCAGAAGTCATTATTGCTACTTCTTCCAATGATCAGTTATCTCCTCCACGTAAAAAAATAAATATTGAAGATTATTTCTTTGGAGACCTCTACACTTGCACCTGAAACCAATCCTTTATATCAGGGCTTCTTAAACTTTTGTAATTCACGACCCCATTTATGATTGCGAGTTTCTTGACGACACCATACAAATATAAAAGAAAAATTAATTAATATTTTACAAGTTAAAAAACATTTTCTGTTAAATTGTATTTTTATCCCTCGCGACCCCAGTATTTTGCTACGCGACCCCAAATGGGGTCGCGACCCATAGTTTAAGAAGCCCTGCTTTAGAGGTATTTGCACATTAATGCTTGATGAATTATTTTTTTTAGTTTTTTTAATACATTTCTAACTTTTTTTTACACATTGCTATCAGGGTAAGCATATAAATAAGATATTTGATTGCCTTTCTCACTAATTTATTGATACGTTTTATACAATGGAATAATATAACAAAATACATTACACATATTTAGGTGGAAGCTTATTTAGCAAGTACAGAAAAGTGTGAAAGTTTACTAGAGTATTGGAGGGACAAATCAACTGCATGGAAACATCTCTCAGAAGTTGTGCAGCAAATTCTGAGCATACCGGCATCATCAACCTCATCTGAAAGGACATTTTCTTCGGCTGGTCGCGTTCTTGAAGAAAGGCGGTCACATTTGGCTCCAGAGAGTGTTAATGGCATCTTATTTTTATATGGACTTAAATTGTAGAACTGTTTATTTTACCTATTATCTTAAATGTTTTTCATGTATGTTTTTCGAGAGGATTTCTATAAACAAATTTTTAATCCATTATTTATGAGTTATAGAATATTTTTTTTGATGGGAGCGGGTGGGGTTGGGAAAAATTTTCGCGGGAGTGGGTGGGACTGGGTGGGACTCCCGTGCAGCTCTCTAATTCGTGGGTCCTAAGTTTAATGTTATATAATTGTAAATTTAAAATATTATTTATTTTTCACTTTTGTAAGCCCTATTTTTGTTTGTAGGCCCTAGGCAAGGTGCCTATAGTGACTAGACCTTAAAGGGGCCTTGCTTACACGCATCATCCTTACACATATCATCCTTACAGAAACGTTGATTCCATAATGTGTGTTTTCATGAATACTATTTTTGGACAAAGCTTGTCAGACCAAGTCTGAGTTGACACAATGAAAGTATACGGCGACCGGAAGATTTGGCCGATAGAATATTGTCTGTGTCACTGACAGGTGGGCAATGTTGAGGAAACATTTACTGATCAACATAATGCTGAAACAGAACACAAGCTGATGGGTTATAACGGTGTTTCTCAAATTGGGCAAGAAGACCCATGAAGGGTCGCGGGCATATTCTAGGTTGGTCGAGAGAAAATGTAAACTGTTATTAAGTTTTCGAGAATCTGTACACAATTAAAACTATTTCTCAGTGCGTTAAAACTCTATTTTTCTGTACGTTAAATCTCTTTTTCTCTGTAGGTTAAAACATTTTATACTCTGCATGTCAACATTCTAAAAATGTGTCAGTATGTCAATTTCAAGTACGAAATCTTTGTACGCAATTGTTAACAATATTTTTTTTAATCGTAACTTTTGTTAACAAGTGGACCTAGAAAACCAAACAGTGCTAGACTAGGTCGTAAAAATGACGTCACTTTAATGACCTATCTCGTTCGGGGGTGAAAAAAAATCAGTAGAATAAACGAAATTATATAGAGAAACGATTTATTATAAATTAGGCATAAATATATTTATATAAAGTATACCAGAAAGTCAGACAAGAATGTCTACAAGAAAGTATATTGAAACTATTTAAGATTAAGTGAGTTGGAAAATGTTGTTGCTTTTATTGAGAAGTAGATTTGTTTTTGTTTTTTTTCGAATGGGTCAAATTGTGTGTTTATTCGGATCATTTTTTTACGCATAATAAGAAGATCTTTAAATTTGCGAATTTACTATTTTGTCAAAACATAAGCTCAAAACTTCATTTTCAATTTGTACTGCTGTTGCTGAATTCATCCAGGCCAATTGAGACCACCATGTTTTGTTTTAAACGGTTACAAACATTAACAATGTAAACAACATGGCACCCTCATAGTCCCCTATATAGCACTCGCATAGGCCCCTACATGGCACTCTCAAAGGCCCCTACATGGCACTCTCAAAGGCCCCTACATGGCACTCTCAAAGGCCCCTACATGGCACTCTCAAAGGCCCCTACATGGCACTCTCAAAAGCCCCTACATGCCACTCTCATAGTACCCTACATGCCACTCTCAAAAGCCCCTACAAGGCATTCGCATAGGCCCCTACAAGGCATTCGATTAGGCCCCTGAATGAGGTTTGTCAGATAGGCAATCCTAGAAAACAAATAAACCGGTTTATTAGGAACTTTCGAAAATGGACAGGCCAAAACCGATTCCACAAGTGGCGACGACAAAGTGGAGAGAGAACTAACTGTTGAAGGTCAATTAAGTCATTCCAACGATAGTGTAGAGAGAACTAACTGTTGAAGGTCAATTAAGTCATTCCAACGACAGTGTAGAGAGACCCAGGGTTGTTAGCAATACTAAAAAAATTATTGGCTATACCAATACCAATGCTGCCTGTAAAATCTATTGGCTATACCAATACCAATGCTGCCTGTAAAATCTATTGGCTATACCAATACCAATGCTGCCTGTAAAATCTATTGGCTATACCAATACCAATGCTGCCTGTAAAATCTATTGGCTATACCAAAACCAATACTGCCTATAAAATCTATTGGCAATACCAATACCAATACAATTTTAAAATCAGTATTGCAATACCAATACCAATATTTATTTATTATTGCCAATACCAATACCAATATTTGGGTCATTCGACGAATAAAACGCAAATGCGTAATTCATTACTCTATATCACTTACATCGATAAACGATAACAACATTTTTGGCTGATTTAGATGATGTATTTTTAACCAAATTTTGTTCAATAGTTAACACTTGCTTCATCAGTTTCCCTCAAAACATCCAAAAGTCTTTGACGACATAATAAACTATTATTAAATAAGTCGGCATATCTTAACGTCCTTAAGCAACAAGATTTTTAATATGTATGATGTACACATATTGTGAATGAATGAATGAATGAATGAATGAATGGATGGATGAATGAATGGATCGATGGATGGATGAATGAATGGATTAATGAAGCATTGACTGTCATAGAAAAGTAAATGATACATAAACAGTTAAACATCACAATATAGTTAAAGCAGTCAGACCGAGTCAGTGGATTGCATTACATCTGGAAAACTAACGATGAACGATGAATTCTAGTAGAGTTCACAGGATAACGCCACGTAACTGGCAGTTACCACTTAGCCAGGCGAAAAAAAGTAACCATTTCAAAATGTGCACTGCTCAGTCGTGAACGAAGAGGGGAAAATACCCGTCCTCCTAATGAAAACAGCCTTTCAACAGCAGCGCTTGAAGGAAGTCCTGTATTCAGGTCTATGTATATTTTACGGATATGTGGATAGGCATCCAATGATGCAATACTGTCTGAAATGTTTGCCAAGTAATTATTAATTTCTTGATTAACATTAGGTGAATCATTCACACGGTGTCGTCTGGCTGACAATCCAGCGAAGAAGTCTGGCTGATTATCTGTACCATCAGCAGCAGCAGCCGACGTTGCTTTCTGATCATCAGTCGTAGCAACCAATAGTGTTGTGAAACACGTCTCTTCAGTACTTCAATAAGATGCGAACGCTGCAAATCATCATCCCTCCAGTCCAACTTGAATTTGGGATGTACAACGGATGCCAGCTGAGCATCAATGCTGTCAAACATGTTTGCAAATCTTCTATCGATGGCATTCAAAAGACATGAAGCTAATAGAGAACAAACTATGAGCCGCTCATTCTTTCTTTGATCAAGAAACACGTTTAACTTTAACTGAGACTTCATCACGACAAGTGTTGGTAAAAGTAAACCAAGTGCAATGTCTTTTTTAGTTTCACCCTTCAAAATATCTAGTCCACAGCAAGCAGGCTTCATAACAGCAACATACTCTTTAACAAATGTTCTCTGTACAGGCTGTAGTCTTTTGATATCAAGTTCATCACAAAGTTTGTCAAACTTAACTTCCATGTCACTTACACAGAGAATGTTGTAAACTCTGGTGACATCATCATACATTGAATTCCACAGAGTTTCGCCATGTGTTATCAAAAGCATACCAAGTGAACTGCCTGACGATACTTTGCAAATAACAATAAACACTCAAGAAAATTATTTAATGCAACCGGAAAAAAGCTTGGAAAGAATAGCAAATTCCAAAGAAATCAATTTACTTAGAGTACTCACTGGTCAATGCTCATTACCACAGATATCATATATGATTTCTATTATCATTCATTGCTCAGTCTCATTCAAAAATTGTTTGGCAATGTCACTCGCAAGATGGCGACACCAAAGAAAAATGTATTATATTCAGCTTTATTCACAACCAATGTTGTAGAGAACTTATTGAATATTGCTTTTAGTATTGGTTAAAAATCAATACCAATATCAAAAATAATGATTGGCAATACCAATATCAAATTTCAAGAAGTATTGCAATATTGTACCAATACTTAAAAAATTATTGGCAATACTACCAATACCAATACAATATTGCAATATTAACAGCCCTGGAGAGACCTATCAGCTACATGTCCCTGGTCCAACGACAGTGTAGAGAGACCTATCAGCTGCATGTCCCTGGTCCAACGACAGAACTTATTTAGGAGGCAACAAAATCAAAATGAACTAGATACAAGTTTTTAGAAGTTTTTATTTAATTATGATTATTTTTAATATAGTTTATTCTTTTTAGTATCAAAAGAAGTTCTCTTATTTTTGTTGGTACATTGCACAGACGCGTAGCGAGGAGTGGGCCAAGGGGTGGTATCAAGCCCCGAGCGCTACTCACAAAGGGACGCCGAATGTTTTATTTTACATATAATATCATATGGTTTTCGAAAGGGGGGGGGGCGCTAAAAAGGTATTAAAAAGGTATTGTGCCCCGGGGCACGAGTTAAGTTGGTTGACAGTGCATAACACAAAATCAGAGACGTATGTACGTAGTGTGATAACGAAAGACTAAAAAATAATTTTACTCGCTTTTGTTGGTCAAGTTTATATACAATATTAAAACAAGCGCACCAGACTAAAAATAATTCAGAACACTTCAAGTAACCTGTGCTAAACCTGAGACATTATAATATTATTATGAAAATATCATTCCATTATTTCCTTTTTTTATATAAATATTACCAAAAAACTGTCATTAGGTCCTGACTCTATAATAATTTAACTAATTGACTCGAATGTTTTGAAATAGTGTCATTTCATCAAGAATACACAATGCTCAAAATTTCAAATCGATAGGCTTCAAGAAGTCAGTGAAAATTAATTTCAAATTTCCGAGACCTTAGAATTGCCAGACACTGCAAGTGTAACAAAAGTCTATAAAATACGATAACATATAGACCTACGTGTGTAACTGATCCGTGTGAAATTGTAAATAAAGTGGATGCCGCTTAATTGGGACAGCGCTTATTTGGGACAGCCGCTTATTTGGGACAAATCTCAATGAAACCAAACCAAGAAGCCAATAGTAAATTTGTATTTTTAATTGGGACAGTCGCTTAATTGGGACTAACAGCCTCGGTCCCAATGTGTCCCAATTAAGCGGAATCGACTGTATATGAATTGTAAATATTATCCTAATTGTAAGATTTTCCTAATATTGCTGAAATATTAACATAGTGCTGACACTAGAACATGTTGACTAAGTGTGAACATTTTTATGAAGCTAACATTTTATTTACTATATATATATGAAACATCAAAATTATTTTTTGTTTCTGTATTGGTAGTGGTTTATGCGCCAATGCATGCGAGTTTGTGGTATGGAATAACTGAAACCGTTTCTGGAATCGAATTTAATTTCCTTATATATCTATTAGAAATCTATTTCATTTCCAGTTTTTAAATACAGAAACATTTTACAATACAAATGTTTAACAGAAATGTAGTTGCATGATACCCCAATGTTCTTTCTTAGTTTGAGGACCTCTATTTTTAGAAAGATATTAGAAGATACAATTTTTATTTTCATAAATGAATCTTTCACTGAATGAATCTTAGATCAGAGCATGTCTCGATTGTCATGACATCAACTTTTATAGGATATTGTACTGGATGAGGATATTTGACTAGTTTGATATTTGACTAGTTCGATATCGGATTAGTTTGATATTTGACTAGTTCGATATCTGATTAGTTTGATATTTGACTAGTTTGATATTTGACTAGTTCGATATCTGATTAGTTTGATATTTGACTAGTTTGATATCTGACTACTTTTATTGTTGACTAATTTGATATCATTAGGAAAATTAAAGGAAATTAAAAAATAAACAACTTACAAATATAAAATAGAACTGAAATTTTCAATTTTCAAAACTCGCACAACTAGCACAACCCGCACACCCCTCACTACATATCTTACCTACTGATGGAAACCACAGAAACAGTGGGGGTGGGGGGGAAAAAGGGTGATAAATGTGGCCAAATATTTTTACTTGAAGTAGTTCACAACTGAAGCCATCATGAAGCACGTCTTAATGTCCTTGTCCAACAGAAGGTAACTCCCATCTATGGAGACTATTTGGAGGAAAAATCCTTGTCCAACAGAAGGTAACTCCCATCTATGGAGATTATTTGGAGGAAAAATCCTTGTCCAACAGAAGGTAACTCCCATCTATGGAGACTATTTGGACGAAAAATCCTTGTCCAACAGAAGGTAACTCCCATCTATGGAGACTATTTGGAGGAAAAATCCTTGTCCAACAGAAGGTAACTCCCATCTATGGAGACTATTTGGAGGAAAAATCCTTGTCCAACAGAAGCTAACTCCCATCTATGGAGACTATTTGGAGGAAAACAATAATTTCCTGCTTTTTTTTTTTGTTAATAGGGTAGATAACAAGAAATACTTAACATTTAACTAGGTTACTTCCCTTTGACCCAAGTAACTTTGTTACCCGAAGTCCACTTTATTATACGACTAGCGGAAAAGCCTGCTGAAGCTGGCTGAATGAAATCAGACAGAAGGGATAACAAAGAAATATACGAAATACTGTAATAGAAAAAGAACATGTGGCCTTTATTGCCATGAACAGAATACGATATGAACAGAAACAAGCAATCTAAGCCTGTTCCATTCTGGACACAGGACGTGTTAGAGCATTTTCGTATTATGTATCAGTACGTATGCTATCTTTCAGTAAATATTTCTAAATTTTGTAAATGTTTATAAATTCAATTGTGTAATGCATATATCTGAAAAAAAGATATTAAAAAGACGTTTCTTTATATTTGAAAACAAAATTATTTTCTCTTAAATCTAACTACAAGTGGTTTGTGGTCACAGTTAACAAAGTATAAATTCTGCTGTAACATATTTGGCGAGAATTTAAAGTTACATTTGGCGAGCCTGCCCTCAACTTATCAACTCTGACGTAACAGCTACACATAAAACAAAGTACGGGAAGTAAGTCATATTGAATAACTGTTACAAAAATAAATAATGATTACGCCCCTTTGATTAGCTTTTATTATTTATATTTAAAATATAAGCAAAACGGTACATAACAACCTCTTATATTTTGGCCCTGAGAGGTCAAATCGCGAAATGGACTTTTGATGTACACTTGGCAGGCCAAGACCTACACAATGATATATACATCATGGGTCTAGGACTTATGGTTGCTGAGATATAGGGCGGTCCATTATTAATATAGCTTATATAGTAAAAAACGGTACTTTATAAGGCCCCTTTTACGGCCCTGAGAGGTCAGATCGCGAAATGGAAAAAAGCTATTTCTTGGCAGGCCAAGACCTACAAAATGATATATACATCATGGGTCTAGGACTTATGGTTGTTGAGATCTAGGGTGATGACAGACAGACAGACAGACAAAACGGGGACAATAGAGCATTTTTTTCGAAAATGCTCTAAAAACAAAGAAATGTATGAAATACTGCAATAATTAAGACACACGCCATATAAGGACTAGAGTGTAGTACTCTTTCAATCGGCCTTAGGCCCTCAGAGGCCCCGAAAGTTACATTAAGTTTATCGCAATCAGTCATGGCTCTTGCCAAAAGTTTTTTTTAAATTAGAAGAGGGGCCCAGCAAGCATCCGTTAAATTGGGCCCCGCAATTCGTATTGCCGGCCCTGCTTATAACTGTTTAGTTTTCATAGCTTACCTGAAAATCAATTTTGTTTTTCATTTTGAAATTTTCTGTTCTGCATTATGTTTTTTGTTTGGGTTGGTTGTTTAAGTAAATTTTCTTTAAAATACCTTTGTAAAATGTATTCATTCTTAAACACTTTTTTTCTGTCTTGTCAATTTGGAACAATTTATATCAAATTGATCAGAGTGAATGCTTGAATAGACAAACTAGTTAAATATTAAACTAGCTAAATGTCAAACTAGTTAAATATCAAACTAGTTAAATATCAAACTAGTCAAATATCAAACTAGTTAAATATCAAACTAGTTAAATATCAAACTAGTTAAATATCAAACTAGTTAAATATCAAATTAGTTAAATATCAAACTAGTTAAATATCAAACTAGTTAACTATCAAATTAGTTAAATATCAAACTAGTTAAATATCAAACTAGTAAAAATCAAACTAGTTAAACTCAAACTAGTTAACTATTAAACTAGTTAAATATCTTTTTCCAGTACATTATCCGATTAAATATGTTGTACACATGTTTAAGTATTGATAAGAGACAAATTGAATTCTTATAATAAACCTATGTACAGCAGGTGGGGGGCAGGTTGCCGGGCCCTCCTGCGTTTTTTCTGACCCCCCCCCCTCTGCTTATTTGTTCTACTTAGTAAAATGTACCTGCCCCCCCTGCTATTGCCTGGCCCCTGCAAGTAGAATGCCTGGTACCTGCTGTAGATTTTTCACGCTACGGGGCTGAACCTACCTATAGACGTCTGTATGTTGGTCTTAAACAATAGCCACTACTGCCAAGCTGGAGTTCTCTCTAACCTCGACGCCTGACCTCCGGCGTTAGTGTCAATGTGTACCGGTAAGTGTTATTCTTTACCACAATCAGGCTTAAGTTTACGTACAAAGATGTTCGTTTAATCGCAACCCCCTTCCCTTGGGACCCCCGCACTCTCCCCCCCGGGCTTAAGTGCTACGCATATCTTCCAAACCAAAGGAGGACCGTATTAGTCAGCGTGTTATTTGGTCTGAACTATTTAACTGTAGACCTATCATTCTCTCAATGGTATTCGCTTTACTCAGTGTCCCTGGTCCAACGTGTTGTTAATACCTTTAAACAAAAAAGAGGTTAATTTTTGCCAAATTTTAATGCTGAATTGAAACGGTTTTTTTTCACAGCAGGAATATTGTGAAAAAAATATAATGGAAAACAAAATGATTGTAGTTAAATATGGGCTTAAATTTAAGGATGTCAAAATACTTTATATCTATAAATTATTTATAAAACAAACAAACGAAAACAACTTAGTTGAAACAATGTACGTAGATGAGCACTTAAACATATAAAACTATAATCACATTATAGGGTTGTAACCAGCCCCGTAGCCAAGGGGGGCACTGGGGGGCCGTGCCCCCCCCCCCGCTTAAAAAGAAGAAAAAGAGGAAAAAATACAGAAAAAGTAACTAAAATGAGAAGGTACCCCCTTGCTGGGTATTGGTGCCCCCCCTGCTTACTTTGACCTGGCTACGGGCCTGGTTGTAACTAATAAATCATGTTTTTAATAATTCATTAAAAAATTGTCTCTATCATTTTGTCTTTTGGCTTCTTCCATCAAAGTAGATTAACAATAATTTACATCTGGCAACAATGAATATTTATTATTTTCCTGGTCAGTTTGTCACTGGTCACATGACCGCTTGGACGATATAACCACTAACTTCTTTCAAGCGTGGCATCTATCCTAATCATTCTTAGATTCTAAATCATGGCTTTAAACGTCTCACGTTATTTGCATCGTCTACCTGCGCCAGCAACCTGGACTTTTTCGTCCAATAGGTTGTTCAATGCATCAATCGGCTGTTTGTGTTTTGAAGCGAAGATTAAAGGTTTCAGACATCTGAGTGTATGTACACGAGTTAGAGCCCGATGGGCACCCCCGTTACATGAATCATTAATTCATGATCATGGTAAGTATGAAATGTATGAAATCGTTCACTTATCGTTCATGAAAGGGGTATACCACTCCCGTCATTAATATCAATAATATCATCTATATTTTTTTGCTAAACTGACTTAATGTGTGATTTCTTTTCTGTTCTTTTGTAAGGACCTTTCAAAGATAATGTGACCACTTGCTTTTGTCTATTTTATTTTTCTTAAACTGAGTTTCTATGTTACTGAAATAAAACAACTATGTGTTCCTGTTTTTTTCATTCTGTGCTTCATTGAATCTACTTCATTTTCTATGTTTATTCTCTTGCCATATTTAACTTTTGGGAAGGTTGTTACTTACTCACTGTGCATGACTTTGCTTGCACATTTTGTTAGCTTTGACCTTTGTTATGCTTTAATTTCTATTTTTTTTTAATCAAATAATAAAGCAGACTATGCATTAGTCTGAAAGCAAGCCATCTGCACCGACATCTAAATTTAAAATAATACCCACGTTTGACTTCAATTGGTATACGTTTTTGTTTAGACTCACCATTTGAGGATTTGAACCAACCAACCGTTAGCCAGATATTATCTTGCATCACTGAGCTGGAAAACTCAGGTACGCAAGTACTAAATTTATTTTTTTTTTTCTACATTATTTTCAAATTCCCATATCTTTAATTTTTGCAACTTTTTTTTATAAAAAAGGTTTGACATATAAGCAAGCAATAGCTATAATGAAATGTGTAGCTATGATGTTGGATACTACAACTTCACAATCACAGCAGGTAAGAATATTATCTTCATTTACAATTTACTATAAGTTGATTTTGCTTTGCTCTTTTCAAATCTAAAGCAACACCTTGCGGCGAGAGCAGATTAGTATCATTAAAAAATATCAAGCCAACATTTATTATGTCAGTTTTAATATAAGTAATATCTAGGTTAATCTTTCCAGTCCTTTCAATGGCATTATATCCTGGATTCGCCCAATCGTCTTAGCCTTTAAAAAAATTTAACTTTACTTCTTTAACACCAAACTTTTTGAAAAAAGGTAGCCTATGGTTTGGTAGCCTATGGTTTGGCAATCAAACCTTGTGTAGGTTTTTTTTTTTTCATTTTTCTAAAATCGATTTCCTATTATCAGAATACTTTCTTTTTGTAAAAGATTTTTAAAATTATATTTCAACTAATAATTGTATGCGTAATCTGGCTTAAAGGTGTGTTATTCAATTTTTCTTGATGCAATTGAATTATTATTGCATGATGTTTTAACTTTTGCTTTTTAAATTGTAAATGACACTTTTTTTTCCTTTGCTTTTAAATGTCACAATAACATTCAATGTGCCATTTATTTTAGTATTTATATAACTTGCAAAAAGATTGATTTTATAAGTATTTTTTTTTTTTTACTTTGGGGAAGGATATTAGAGTAATATAAATTTTGATTATTTTAATGATTGTTGCTATTGCCATTATTATAGAGAACAATACATAAGGATTTGTGGACCAGGTTAAAAAAATTGGAACGAAAAATGGAGGATGTGGATACAAAATTGGATGAAATAAAAAATGAACTCAAGGTAAGTAATCAATTAATGTTAAGGTATTTTTTAGTTGGTACTTAGGAAAATTATAGTTTATTTTTCAATTTAATTATAAAATTTTTTTTTTCTTCTTTTAATATAGCTCAGGGTAATGTATTATAATTTTTTTTTCATTATGTTATTAAATACCACTGTTTGAGTTAAAAAATTTTAAGTTTTTTTTTACTAATACTAATATTAATCCGGCTCTTGTGCCGTGTTCAGGAGAGTTCATTTAATTTAAGGCAAAGGCTTAATTAACTATGCACTTTTATTTTGTAAATATCTTTGATTGTTTATTTAATGTTTTATTAATTTTTTAGAACGTGGAGACTGCTGCTGGATTCAAAAACCTTGATACCTCTATAAAGCAGCTCAAAGAAAGCTCAGGTGAGCCAAATAGTTTTTATAATCTACACATATCTCTTAATAATACTGATAATCTCTTGCTTTTTTATTATATATATATTGATATATGCAACAATTCTGACTGATTTTTAAATGATTGCAGGAAATGTTGGAATGTAGGTTGGAATAATTCTAGGTTTCCTCGGTTTACCATTCACTGAAACATTTCAAGCACCTGAACAAGATATTCACCTGATGCATAATCAGTAATTAGCTTAATTGACCCTTAATGTCTTGTAGAGTACTTTTTTTTACAGTCAGTATTCAAGATCTAAAGGGTGAAGTTCATTATTTAAAATAAAAATTTTTTCTTATTATTTTGTTTCCGTGTTGAAATTTTAAGTTAATTGATCATTAATTATTTTTTTTATGAATTTTTAATATATGACACCCTCAAAAGCAGATGGGGCCCCAAAAAAGTTGTGAGGCAGGAAATGAAATTCTAGGTGAAAGTCAGTAGATTAAGTGTTAATTTATTAGAATCTTCAGACCCTCCCACGATATAATAAAAATATATCTACATTCACCCCCCCCTTCGTCATTAAATATAATAAATGGCCCATTATAAAAATATATAGCCTACACTTCATATTGGTTTATTAAAGACTAATTATTGCATCTTTCGTCTCTTTTATCTGGTAGTTTATTGATTTTATTATTCACAAAACAGAAGAAAATAAATAAGCATGGTCTAATAAAGAAAATTATTTTTTCAAATCAAATCTGAATTCTTATCTGCACACTCTTGATTAAGAGGTAGCTGCAAATTAACAATACATGTAATAAGCTGGAAAACATCAGCTTTTGCTTTGTATCAAGTGGAGTATTTTGAATTCTTTCAGTTGTTAGTTGGCATGCTCTACTTGTATTCTGTGAGAAGCTATTTCTTTTGTCCATGAAGCCTCCTTTTCAGTAAACTGGGTGGTCATTAAAAAAGTTGGAATGTTCACAGTTACTCCAGGTGGAATGGAGTCGTGTATTAACAAACCTTTATCTGTTAGAATAAGGTCCCCCTGAAGTAAAAAAAAAAAATATAAGAAATAGGTCTTGGATAAAGCTTTTGAAACAAAGTTTATCACACCATTACATTACTATAGTAAATTGTATAATTATTATTTCAAGCCATTAATTTTCATTAAATGTATCTCTTTTAACTGTAACCCTTTCAAGCGCACTGGTACAGGTGGGTCCAAGTTTGAAATAGATACTATGGTTCCGTTCCTTTAGCTACGGCAGACTTTTTTATACTTTTATATTAATAGAGTAACAACCCTTGATCATTTCTGGCTAATTTTGAAGTGTCCTTTTTGCTTCCTGTGGTTTTGTTGGAAGTTTTCGTTGAGTGAACCTTTTTTTAAATTTTATAAAATATTTGCAGGTATGTATTTTTGCAATCATATTTAAGACATTTATTAACTATTGCTAAATAATTATTATTATTTTTATAAGTATATTATTATGATAATCTATCATACAAAATATCAAAAAGTTATTTCAAATAATGCTTTTTCCACACAATAAGTACCATTTTTTAATATATAATTTTCAATAATGATATTCCAAAGGAGATATCACTGTAGTTCAGCTTAAGTTAATTTTAAAATAAAAAAAATACATAAAGAATATATGAAAAATTAATGTTTTTATTAAATTTTTTTAGATCAATGTTTTGATATAGAGAATATTTTTGCTGTCCAGTGTCCACAGCCATGTAATCAAGACAGCATACAGGTTGAAGTCATATATTCAGCACTGAAGAGGCTTGTATTCTCCTTGATACTTCTGCAAGATGATTTATCTGAAGAAGAACCACATTCAGACGTTGAAGATCCTCTATATAATACAGAATGCTCGGAAACCAGGTAAAAATTTAGCATATTTTGTAAAAGCATTTTTTTTATAAAGTTGATACAGTGAAATGTCTCTGTAACGAAATTGACGGGGACTCTAAATTTGTTGGTAATACTGAAAATTTGTTACAATGAAATTGTCGACAGCGGCATTTTCTGTTCAGAATATGTGGATGTAGTTCATTTGGGTATCAATGCAAATATATTTAGCTCAAAATATGTTACATTTTCTCTCCCTTTATTTCTTATTAGTTTAGCCATTAATTTAGCTAGCTACTTACCACCAAGTCATTAAGCTAATGGGCGCAACTCATTTTTTTTTGACAGTTATTCAACATGACTTACTTCCCTTAATTTATAAGAAACTTGTTCAATGTGGTTATTACAGCCTCTTACTCATATTGTCTCATTCAGTGGCGCAACCAGCAAAAAATTGCTGGGGGGGGGAGGGGCTTACATATAGAAAAAAAATGCTGTTTGACAGTCTTTTTAGTAACTTTATATAGTAAAATATGTATTGATGATTTGGTCTGGGGGGGACAATTTGTTGAAAGTACTGACTTTTTCTTACATGGTTTTTTGGCACTAAACAGTCCGCCGCTGTTGGAAATTTGTCTATGCTTACTTGCTTTCATATTTCTTTCAATGTTTCGCCAGCATATTTGAAGTATAATTTTTCCAACTCTTCATTAGTTTTTCAACTTTGTGTGCCAAGGAGGCTTCCAAAATGTTTATGTGGCAAAATTAGTAGGAGTATAGTTAGTTTAATTAAAATACTGAATGTTAGGCGAGTGTGTAACACATGACTACAAACGCTGCTTAATTTTCCTTTATTAAGTAATTATATTAAATTTAAAAAAGTAACATTGTTGACGTCAATTTTTCTTGACCTACCCCCCTCCCCCTTGTCAACAATTGTCAAATTTTCTGACCCCCCCCCTATTTTGTTGATGTAATTTATGGACAACCCCTAATGACATTTCACTGTATGATGGACAATATTTAAGTTAGTAAAACTATTATCCTTTTCAACAAAGGATGTTCATCTTCCTGCTGATGAAGTAAGTGAAAATGAATCTTCGTTACCTGGTTGGTCTTCTAATAGAGCTCACATTTGGAAAGAAAAAGCACATATATCAAAATGGGTACATTTAGTAATATTGAATAGTGTAAGTAGTGTCTTCATAAGATGACCCCGTCTCTTGCCATAAAATAAGTGGGAAAAAATGCCACCTCTTGTATATATAAAATACCAGCTAAGTTTTGTCAGAGGCACTTTCTTCACATTTGTTTTTTGTTTTGTATGTATCTAGAAAAAAGAAACTTAATGAATTTTCAGCTGTGAAAATAATTTTTTTTTATTTCTCTTTAGGTCCAGTCATTGAGGTGTTTAAAAACTTGAGGACCACTGTTGAATAGTTTTAAAGTTTTTGCAACACATCATTTGAGGCAAACGCTGTTCAGCAAACAAACTTGTATATCATTCAGCAGAACAAGAACATACATCATCAGTAAATGACTTTCAAGACTTTCTTGGTGTAAACCTGGTAATAGGTTACTATACATTACCATCTTACAGAGATTTCTGGAGTCTATGTGTTCTATGTGTGCCCGCAATCTTTAGCACCATGCCTAGAACAAGATTTGACCAATTCTTGGCAAACCTACATCTGAATGATAACACCAGTCTACCACCTGAACCAGATAAAGTTTTGGAAATACACCCCTTAACAGCTCAGACTTCACAGCATCTTTAACAAAGATCGTATAATGAACATCCACATTATTCAATTTAACTAAGTCACAAACTGAGTAAGCTCCTCGTCTTTGCTTCTTTGATTGTGGAACTGGTGAGGCATAGAGTGAAATCAATGGTCTTCCAACTCGAGGTGGTCATGGCATTGTGATCAGACCCAAAGAAAAGGGAAAAGTGGCATAGCTGTGGCTGTAATTCTTTGGTACCCAATATGTGCATTTACCAAAGTCCTGTCAAAAAGGCCAAAACAAAGCCTGAGCCACAATTTCTTTAAAAATTCTCTGTTGAGACCATAAGGAGCAGCAAGCATGTCTGATTTATATACACCCTCCATGTCTCCAACAACAACAGGACATTTTATTTCTGCATCGGAGTTGTGTTATATTTACAAATGAACAACTTGGTGAATGGAAATCAGATGAAAAGAACAATTGTTATCCATTCGTTATAGGGATGATGCCATCAGAACTTGTTCTGTAATCAAAGTCACTTCTTGCCATCCTTTTGTTTTCGATCAAATCCACTGGGAGACATGGCCTGTTGCTTTTAATGGTATTGCAACCATAAACATCATTTTCTTTTAAATACTCCAACATAGGAATAGATGTAAAGTAATTGTCAAAGTAAACTTGATGATGGCCAGCCCTCAAGTCCTCTACTAGATTGATGAAAACATTCTCACCTAAGCCAAAGTCCTTCATGCACACAGTTCCTTTGCCTTGGTATACATTAAATTTACTAATGTAGCCATCAGTGTCAGCTCAAACCCACTGCTTGAAGCCTCGTTTGATGGGCTTCATAGGGCAATACTGCTTGATACTTGATCTACTCTTGAAAAGTATCATACTTTCTTTCATCAATACTTTGGATTCTTTTAACATCATATAACTTCAAGTTTTTGTTCAAGGCAGAAATTGATTAGAATCAGTCCAGAGCTTTCAGCAAATGAAATGTAATGTAGCAAGAAGAAAAATTGATTCTTGACTTTTCATGATCTGCCGAACTAAATTTTTTCAAATGTCTTAGTTGTATAGTTTACTGCCTAAATTGAAATGTTGATTTAATGTCGTAGCCTGAAATGTCTGTTTATTTCAAAGCTTGAAATATTGGTTGTTTTTTCCCTCAATTTTTTTTATTATTTTTATTTTGTAACTTAAACGTCAGTTTATTCCACAACTTTTTTTAGGTTTGTTTTACATCCTGTAATGTCCTTAAGTTTATATGAGATCTTGACATTTTTTTTTATTTCTTAGCCAAGAATGTTTGTTAGTTTATTTTATGACTAGAAATGTTGTTTGTATTTATTTTATAACTAGAAATGTTGGTTGTATTTATTTTATGACTAGAAATGTTGGTTGTATTTATTTTACGACTAGAAATGTTTGTATTTATTTTATGACTAGAAATGTTGTTTGTATTTATTTTATGACTAGAAATGTTGGTTGTATTTATTTTATGACTAGAAATGTTGGTTGTATTTATTTTACGACTAGAAATGTTGGTTGTATTTATTTTACGACTAGAAATGTTGGTTGTATTTATTTTACGACTAGAAATGTTGGTTGTATTTATTTTACGACTAGAAATGTTGGTTGTATTTATTTTATGACTAGAAATTTTGGTTGTATTTATTTTATGACTAGAAATTTTGGTTGTATTTATTTTATGACTAGAAATGTTGGTTAGTCAATTTGAAATGTTCGTATTTCTTAAAGAAATTTATTTTTGTTAACTTGACATATTCACTGTTTTATTAATTCAAAGCTTGCTTGGCTTAATTCATTACTTATGTATTTTAGCTAATTTCATAACTTAAAGCATTTGTTAAATTTATTGCTGCAATGGTTGAAACCTAAAGGTACATGTTTGTGTGCGCCTACATTACGGAGATAGGTGTTGGCTTCAATGCTATTAACGACAGTTTCAGCCCAAACCTTCCATTACTTCAGCTCCTTTGTAGTAAATACTTTTATTAAAAGTAATGACAAAACTTTATGGTGCGGTAGAACTAAGAAATGAAGTGGGGGAGTGTTTAATTTTATAAATAAACAATCGGATATAGGTTCCATTACTTATTTGGGTCATAGTCAGATCTCAGTAGTTGGTGGATAATCGGTATACTATAGGCCTATATCTCTTTTGATACTCTATATGGAAACTTCAAGAGAGTTTGATCAAGTTGATCAGTTTTTTTTTTTGCTTTCAAAATTATATTTAACAATATGATCGAGAGCCTTGCCAGGGCCCAACTACTTAGTGATCGATAAGGGTTTTAACGTTTCTTTAAAATCAAACAGTGAAAAGCTTGCCCAGTCTTCAAGATTAGGAATAATAAAAACCTGTTCATATACTTTGTATTAAGTTGTATAATTACTAACCATTGTTTTTTAATGTTCTAAGATCTTGTGAAAGAAGGTGATTTGTGTTCTATTAGATTTGCCAAGGGTTATTTCCCCTCATGCCCCGCCCATATTCTCACTTCTTGCCAAATAGGCATAAGTAAAACCAAAACAAGGCTTCATTTAAAAAAAGTAACAATTTGCAGGTTTTTGTTAAAACCTTTTAGCATTTTTTTCTTTGAAATAAGCAAACAAACAAACAAACTTGAATCAAAGTTACACATTTACTTTCTTCTGACTTATCTCAAATTCCCACACTCGAAGTGATATTCAAAACCTAAGGTGGGGCTGCAGTATTCTGGGTTGGAAAGCTGTTTACCGTTACTCAAACTACGCTCAGAGTCGAAGACAACTTGAATTCCTTTCCATTTACCCTTGAATACAGTATTCTGCGTCTCTATAGTCCTGTTGGTACCTGATGATTTGGGAAAGGGGTGGGGGCGCGAGGGAAGGGGTGCAAAGAATTAAAAAATGTAATAAATTAGATAAAAAGAAAAAAAAAATGTAAAGTAAGTTGTGCTTTCATTAGTTTATTTATGAAAAATTGTTTCATACACATTTAAAAAAAGCGTGAACTATGAGAGTAATTCGCATGTACAGTTAAACATTTCAAAGCAAGGTGGCTTCAGGCGGGGTAAGAGTGCGATGGACATGGTCACGCTCCTAGTCCAAGAAATAGCCGACGGCTTTCAGAAAGCTGAGTCAACGGCGGTAGTTTTCCTGGATCTCAAACAGGCTTACGATCGAGTCTGGCGGCTGGGTATTTTGTTGAAGTTACAGCGGTTAGGTGTCGCCGCTTAGATGTACATTTGGTTACGCAGTTTCCTCAGTAATCGTACTATCACGACACGTGTTGGGAGCAGCGTGTCGAGGAAACAGACCCTTGAACAGGGTCTCCCACAGGGCTCCGCCCTCAGCTGTACATTATTCCTAGCTTTCATCAATGACCTGCCTGAGTTTCTGGGATGTAAAAGCCTACTGTATGCCGACAATTTGACCGGAAAGAGTGCCTCAGTCCTTGAGAGCGCACTCCAGAAGGACCTGACTACGGTCGGCTGTTATACTAGGATGTGGGGGCTAGAGATTAACACCTCGAAGACCGTCTACTCGCTGTTTACCATGGGCACGAGTATCCTTAGGGAGCAGGCCGTGATTACTGCGTATGAACGGTATAAGCGGCATGAGGAGACCTCTGTCCTAAGAGAGATGGCTGATTGCTGGGTGGAAGTAAAGCGGCTCTCGATGAAGTATTTTATGCATAACGCTGTGAGACTGTCCATGGAGATCGAGCTTCCTACCGATCGCCTAATGCTAGAGACTGTTTGCCGGGCTCCTTCTGGCGAAGCTACCTACATGCCGGAGGTCCGCACGACCCTGGTTGAAACCAATGCCGGGAAAGCAAAGGATCGCCGAACACTGGACATTGCGGCTATGGAGACGATTGAATCCTATCCGGGTGACGCTATACTGGCCTATACTGATGCTTCTGTAACCAGTATTGAAGGTCGGACAAGCTCCTCGTTTGGGGTCCATATCAATTTCCCACAAACCCGACTTGTGAAAGACCATGCATGACCATGTGGGTCACTCTGCGCTTACGAGGCACAGATGACAGCCATTACTGGGGCAGTGGATCACATTGTGAGGCTCATCCGGGAGGGTACTTTGCCTGCTACAAGCATTGTTATCCTGACCGATGCGCTCTCTGTTCTCCAAGCCGTAAAGGGGACGGGAGAATGGCCTGAGCTTCTAGAAGCCATGCTGATGGCGATACAGGGTCTTGCGTCCCAACATCATGTTGCAGTGACCCTTCAGTGGGTCCCCGGGCATGCGAACATGCTGGCAATGAAAGGGCCGAGAGCATTGCTAAACTGATAAACGCACAAGAGCAGTCAAAATATGCCCAAGCGCAGCACGTGGGTTCACGAAAGAGCTCACTCGATGCAGCGTGCGCCAAGATCTGTCTCTTTGGGCAATCAAAGTTGTTCTCGAGCTGGGACGATGGGGTGATGGGCAGAAATGTCCGCAGCCAAATGGAGCGGCCGTCCAAAACCGACCCGTAGTGGCAGCTTAGGAGAGTCGAGCAGGCGTTAACTGCCCAATTCCGTACTGGGCACTGTCCTATTGGCGCGTACTTTGGGAGGTTGAGGCCCACTGTCGACATCCTTTGTAGGCACTGCAGGGAGGTGGAGGAAACCGTGGATCATGTGCTTTTCGAGTGTCCCGGGCTGGCGGACCACAGGGTGGAACAGTCCGGAAGCTTGCTGGCCATTGACCTTTATGGCAGTCTCCAGATGTTGAGAGAAAAAGCAAGTCTGATCTCACGGGCTCTAAGAGACTAAGTCTCATCCCGCAGTTTCACTGAGGGAGTTCAGAGAGAGAGAGAGAGAGAGAGAGAGAGAGAGAGCTCGGTCTTGAACACTTGATCCTCTGTCTGTCGCCGAGCAAGAGCATGATCTGGAGCTACGTGTCTCCCGCCCTTTTGTCCGGTCGGGAGAATTCGCGACGCTACAGAACGATTTTTCATGATAGTATTCGCTAGCCAGGGCCGGCTCTGGGCATAGGCGACATAGGCAGCTGCCTAAGCGCCAAATTTAAGAAAAAAAACTTACAAAAATAAAAAAAATATCAATTTATCATTAGGCTATGCCTGTGTACACTTATAACCTTATTTAAACCACCGTAGAACCGAAACGGCGAAATCGTATCTTGCAAACTTCAATAACCAAGGAATGACATCATTGTTTACTTACTTTATTAGAAATATTTCTCTAGACTACCTAATATCTATTATCTCTTGTGGCTTTTGCTGTCTGCAGACTGCATTTGAAAAATTAGGGGAGAGTTACCCTAAATGTAACACTTAAGCAAAAGTGCTGCTAATTCATATTATTATTAAGAGTTTTTTCATCTAAAAGGTACCATAAGGAACCTTTACTATTAATGCAATAATCCACACCAAACATCTGGCATTAAGTAGTGGTCAACCTGTGATATAAGGGAAAATATGTGACCACTGAAAATTCCATTCAAGGCAACGACCCCCCTGCGTCTTCTCTGGCCCCATCTGCTTATTTGTTATACGTAGTAAAATGTATTACCTGCCCCCCCCCCACCCCACCCCCGCTACTGCCTGGCCCCTGCTGTAGAATACATAACCCCTGCTGTAGAATACATAACCCCTGCTGTAGAATACATAACCCCTGCTGTATAATACATAACCCCTGCTGTAGAATACATAACCCCTGCTGTAGAATACATAACCCCTGCTGTAGAATACATAACCCCAGCTGTAGAATACATACCCCAGCTGAAGAATACATAACCCCAGCTGTAGAATGTTCACGCTACGGGGCTGATGTACAGTTGCCCCCACCTCCGCTACCTAACCAACGTCAACCAGATCAGTGGGGATTCATTAATTGAAACTCATTTTTCGCTATTGATTTATATACTAAATCATAAAATAACTATGTAAATTATATTGACTAAAATTAACACTGTATGCGCCGGTTTGTAATTATTATAATTGATCAAATGATATAACGCAAACATTACATGGATTCACTGTATGCGCCGGTTTGTAATTATTATAGTTGATCAAATGACATAACGCAAACATATGGATTCCCAAGACTTACCAGCGGCGGCTCCACTGTTTTTTTTCGACTAGAGTTTCTCCTGTACCTTTGTCTTAACCCCCTTTCCCACCCTAAAGTACTTTTGCTGAGGACCCCTCAAAACGTACATTATGGCAGTGACATAAATGACGTAAAGCACATATCTCGAACCAACCAATCAAACAACAGACAATAAAACTACAAGTTTAAAAGAGTACAAGAATATTTTTACTTGAATATAATAAGCATTTCTTTGTACACACATCATGGAGTTTATTGTGAATGAACATATAGAATATAACAAATAAAATGACACAAAGACATATCGAAATGTGATTTACAATCTATCACACAATGATAGACCAACGAACAATGTTCTTTTGTTCTGGTAGTTAAATAACGATCGACAAATAATGATGACACATTGTACGTCACGTGCGCGCCTGATACGACTGACTTACATGACATATTAACCAGGCTTGCGGAGCCGGAGCCGAGGAGCCGCTACTTTTTGCTGGAGCTGGAGCCGAAAAAATCTGGCGGCTCCACGGCTCCCAGATTTTTTTTTACAGCAGAATTTTTTTTTAGCTTTTAAATTGCAAATTTGTTTGATTGTTTGCCTCATACAATTTGAATTGTTATCATGTTTTACGAACGCCACAACAGTAACAGCATTTAAATGATAGCGTGCACGCACATCATCACAAGCAATCTTTAATGGGGAATCGTTTTGTGTTCGTTTCAAATCTAGTTTACCCTCCAAAATTTTTTTAATGGTATGTGATTTTGTTATGTATAAAGTTAAAATAGTTTTATTTCATAGAATAAGTGCATCAAATTTTTACTACGAGGACAAATAGAACGCGTCATTTCGTATTATTATTTGACCGCGAATTTGTAATAGACTAAAAACAAAAGAGTCGCTTTCTGTATTTTAACAATTTTATTATAAACAGAATATCTGAAATAAACTAGATAAATGTATAAGGCTGTGGCTATTCGGACCCGGGTCCCAATAAAATCCAATTGTTATTCGGACCCGTGGCAAATATGCACTAAACATTTTCGGACGGGGTCCGAGTAAAAATTGGAGTTTATTGGTACCTGGGTCCGAATAGTCACTGCGAATTTATAAATAATTAATATAAATACTGAAGTCTTTAAAATATTGTAAATAATGTATCATTTTACTATTTGCTAATTTGATAATTGAAATAACTTTTTATTACTTATGAAAATGGCGACTAGTGAAACCTCGATCGAAAAAAATGATATGATTCTGGATGCACTGAAATGGTTTGTTTTTAGTAAAACCGACATGCGTATATATTTTTCAAGTTCATGACTGTGGGGGTGAACGCGGCAAAATTTGCATAACTTTTTATCAGCGGCATGTTAGCGTGGAGCAATTACAAACATTTTTGTCTCGTGTGATACTATCTAAATAGGGAACCGAGCCGGAGCCGTCACATTTGTGGGAGCCGGAGCCGGAAAAAATATGGCGGCTCCGCAAGCCTGATATTAACATATTCCGGCGACGACGTGATTCAATCATACACATACAACATTTTTAAACAGAATGAGGGATGGCTTTTTAAATAGTCAACCACCATTGGCTAAAAAAAGTTCCGCCATTTTTTCGGCGTCATTGGCTTATTCAGGGACACTCCCACATTACAATGATTGTAATTACGCCTCTGGTTTTCAAGCAAAAATATCACTGAAAAAGTTATCAATTTGTTTTAATGAAATATTTAAAAGGCTTAATGTATATTAAAATTCACATTCAGGGTTGGCTTAAAAAAAAACTTTAAGTAGGCCTATATATGTATGGAATATGAATAGTAGTTAGTACAACGTATAAATATTGATGCGAAATGCACTGTATCATATAGGTGGAAGACCTAAATCACATGAGTATTTTTAAAGGAATTCTGAAATAACCTCGTAAATTTAAATAAATACCATTTTTGAAATTGACTGATACATGGCCTAATACAAATGTCAGTTAGGCCTTACATTACATTCGTCTTATTGACTAGGCCGATGGAGTATCAGGGGAGGGGGTTAGCTCAACAAGAGCTCCGTTATGTGCAATATGTTGTTTGAAATATTACTATGTATAGTCTCATTGACTTGGTACAATAGCACACAAAAAAACAAGCAATTAAGCCTGTTCCATTCTGGACACAGGACGTGTTAGCGCATTTTTGTGTTATGCATCAGTACGTATTTTAGCTTTCAGTAAATATTTGTAAATTTTTAAAATGTTTATGAATTCAATTGTGTAATTGTAAAGGATGTTTTTCGAAAATAAAATTATTGTGGCTGAAGAATAAATACTCTACTGCGCAGAACAGCAGAACACGTGTGACGTCAATCTTGGTGAAACTAGGTGCTGCAGTATTTCGCACCAAATTAATGGGTTATTGAACGTATAAGGTGTAGAATGGGGCCATGAAAATGGCATAATTATTAATATAGCTTATATAGTAAAAAACGGTAAAAAACTGATGTCCAGCCCTCAGAGGTCAGATCGCAAAATGAACTTTTGCTGCACACATGGCAGGCCAAGACCTACAAAATGATATATACATCATGGATCTAGGACTTATGGTTGTTGAGATCTAGGGTGATGACAGACAGACAAAACGGGGACTAAAAAACGGCTGCTGTCGGAAGAAGCGATCTTTACGAAATTCCTCATTCTGTTTAATCTTTACTCTGTTATAAGATATTAGGGCGGAGTGGTTATAAATATACAACAAGAGAATCAATAATAATGATGTATAGATATCGGTGGAAGACATTGAGTTAAGATTCATATATAAAAGTACATTCAGAGTGTAGTAAACAAATATTCCTCCACATTGGCATACTTTAAACACTATCACTAATGAGAGAGAATTATGTTCCTACATATTCACATATAAAACAGTGATACTGTCGTAATAAGACCACCATACAATAACAATGAGCAATCTCTCAAACACATGATAATAAACCAACGAAATTGTATGTAAATATGGTGAAAACTAAGTTAATTTACATAATATTACATAGTTTGAGATAAAAAATAGGTAACAAGTAACAATATCACAGTCAAGTAACAAAATAATAAATAAAACTTTATGATTTTTTTTCTAGCAAGATAACTGATTAAATTATAAAAAAAGTAAAAAACATAAAATATCACATACATGAAAAAATATTAGGATGAAATATCAGCAATTAGGTTGGCTCGGTAAAAACTGGACTTGTAATCAATGTCAGGCTCATCTTACATAGGTCAGTAGGTGTGAAGATAAAATAATATAACTGGACTGGGGGTGCGAAATGGGCAGCTCAAATGTCCATCCCTGAGGTCAGTTCTTACCGTAGAGTCCTGCACTGGGTGATACATGCTCTAGTTAAATTTAGACTTAAATAAATTTAACTGTAACAGCCAAAATTAATCATTGTACACAGTTTTGTTTATTTATGCTTCAATATTTATAAAAGCAAAACGAACCCCCCACCCCACCTTGTCCGCCCATGTATTGACCACACAGATGTCATGCACACATCACTCTGATAACAGCCGGACACGTTTCCAAACATTCATAGCATTAAATGAAACCGTTAGATGAGAAAGAAAAAGGCAGTTGTAATATTAAAAACAATGAATTATGAAACAACTTCATCCATTTAAATAAATACAACATTAAAATCTGAATCACAGAATGCAAATTGGGAAAACTAAATAACATTCTTTTCATAAACTTCACGGACTAAGTTTCAGGAGATGTTCGATAAACAATGACACAGTTTTTGTTCACATTAAACTGTTAAACGAAATATGGCGGAGGTCGGAAATGGTGATTCGAAACAAGAAATTCTAAACTTGTAAATGTATGTTCAATGTTGTGTTCCCCATCCCCGTCCCGTCTCCCACCTATTGAATGCACTTACATCTTCTTACTTTTATTTAGAATTCAAGTTACTGAATTAATAAAACATTACAATACAAAAAAATTCTTTGGCGATAAAATGAAACAAAGTAAAATGTTAACATGGAATGTATTAGATCACAGATACATTATGATCATCATCACAACTGGCTTAGTCTGGCTTAGTCTGGAAAGGTTCAACTATTAAAACAATGGACTAACATCCACAGGTGTTCCAAGTACCGACTCAGCAAGTGCAAGTACAAGTCAGAGCTAAACAGACCAGATATGACAAAGTAATTCCAATGAATTCTTCTTATATTATAATAATAACAATGAGTGAGTTATCGGTAATTTAAACAGACCGCAGAAAATGCGTTGAAAAGATGGACATTTTACATTTAATCAAAGTAAGCATTTTCAAAATATAATCAGACTAATCCTTTTTACAAATGTTGATTGACAAATAGAACATAACATTCTGTTCTAAACCAAACTTTCATTCGTCCATATTGGTAGAATTCACATTTGTTGACCTCGTGAAACAAACAATGAATGTAGATGTTGTGGATGTCGCTGTCCTATAAACACCAGTAGTATATCCTTATATAAAGCATTGTAGTGTATCCTTACAGAGCTACAATGTATCTTTACAAAGCTTTATACAACCAACGAAAACGCTTGTTGACCCAAGTTCTCAGAAGTCGAACAAAAATCTCATTAACACTTGGCTTTTTGAAGCAAGTTCCACAACTCTGATTGCTCTTGTTTATTTTGACTTTAAAGCTTCAACACAATGTCGGTAGATTTCAAAAAAGGAGAGATATGAAGTAAATATTTATGATGCTACACAAGTACACATTTGTTTGGTTTATTAAAGATCCTAATTTAGAAATGTGTTTATTGTTAAGAAGTTGTTGTTGTTGTGGTTCCAGCCTGTCTGAGTCTCTTGATGTACTCCGCACCCCACTCTCTCAACAAGTTCTGTGGATGGACATACCAAGACTTGTTATGTAATGGTTTAATCTTAGCTATTACTGGGGTAATTATTTGGATTCGGAAATGGTAAATTTATTAACTCTCGTATTATAACTTAATTCTTGCAATATTGAACAAACTAGGACTAAAGAATGTGACGATGTCGGACCCCCACACCCTCACAATTTCCTGCCATAGTAAAGAGACATCGCTTGATCACCACACCAATCAATCATGCAGACCACCACACCAATCATGCTGACCACCACACCAATCATGCAGATCACCACACCAATCATGCTGACCACCACACCAATCATACTAACCACCACACCAATCATGCTGACCACCACAACAATCATGCTAACCACCACACCAATCATGCTAACTACCACACCGATAATGCTGACCACCACACCAATCATACTAACCACCACACCAATCAATCATGCTGACCACCACAACAAAAAATCATGCTGACCACCACACCAATCATGCTGACCACCGCACAAATCATACTGACCACCATACCAATCATACTGACCACCACGCAAATCAATCATGCTGACCACCACACAAATCAATCATGCTGACCACCATACCAATCATGCTGACCACCACACCAATCATACTGACCACCACAAAAATCAATCATGCTGACCACCACACCAATCATGCTGACCACCACACAAATCAATCATACTAACCACCACACAAATCAATCATACTGACCACCACACAAATCAATCATGCTGACCACCACACCAATCATGCAGACCACCACATCAATCATGCAGACCACCACATCAATCATGCAGACCACCACACCAATCATGCTGACCACCACACCAATCAAGCAGACCACCACACCAGTCATACTGACCACCACACCAATCATACTAACCACCACACCAATCATGCTAACTACCACACCGATAATGCTGACCACCACACCAATCATGCTGACCACCACACCAATCATACTAACCACCACACCAATCAATCATGCTGACCACCACACCAATCAATCATGCTGACCACCGCACAAATCATGCTGACCACCACACCAATCATACTTACCACAAAAATCAATCATGCTGACCACCACACCAATCATGCTGACCACCACACCAATCATACTGACCACCACACAAATCAATCATACTGACCACCACACAAATCAATCATACTGACCACCACACCCATCATGCTGACCACCACACCCATCAAGCTAACCACCTCAGCGCTAACGAATATTAAAAAAAAATCTTAAACAGTTGATTTATTTTTCATGTTTCTACCTGTGTGTACAGATGACCATAGTGAAGGTCATTAAAAGGTCATGTTTGACTTACCTCGCAATACTCATAGGTCCGTCTTAGTCTTAGGTGGATTGGTCGCATCTCTTCATCAGCAAACACATACCTGGCCACCTCACCAGGCATAGGCTAGGTAAGTAAATAATTCAAATAAATACATACATGTACAAAACAGGAACAGGTCTATATCTATAACAGCAGAACTTTAATTTTACCGAGGACTGGCAGTGAGTATTGTCCGAGTGCCGACATATTCGAACTTTTACTTAATAACAAAGTGACGCAGTCGTTTACATTTATGAGTGCTCTTGGATTGAAAATATATATGTGTCCATACTATTGTATGAATGGGTAAAGATAAATATGAGGTAAACCAGTGGGATGCACTATAAATAGATTGGAGATGTTTGATGATATGGACGGAGGATTGCGGTAAATCAAAGTTTGATCGTTGGACAGGTAGGATATATCCACTGCAAATACTAATTGAATAAAGTGAAAGCTTCGATTGGTCATGGGATAATGAGTGAACACATACAGAGGTGTAACGGACAATTCACATTGAACACATACAGAGGTGTAACCGACAACTCACCAACATGGGGGACTCTCTCCTGACGGACACACGTCGTACTAGGAACAATAGACAGGTGGCCAGGATCTTGAGATTACGTTCTGCCGTGTCGGTCAGTGGGTCGTTGGACAGGCCGTAGTCCACGGGTTTCATGAGGAGCTGTTTGGGATAGTTGATAGTAGAACAAATTGTGATGTTGGACTAGCTAATGAAAGAGGTAGTGGCTAATGAAAGAGGAAGTGGCTAATGATATAGGCAGTAGATAATGATAAAGCAGTGGCTAATGATAGAAACAGTGGCTAATGATAGAGGCAGTGGCTAATGATAAAGGCAGTGGCTAATGACAAAGGCAGTGGCTAATGATAAAGGCAATGGCTAATGATAAAGGCAGTGGCTAATGATAGAGGCAGTGGCTAATGATAGAGGCAGTGGCTAATGATAGAGGCAGTGGCTAATGATAGAGGCAGTGGCTAATGATAGAGGCAGTGGCTAATGATAGAGGCAGTGGCTAATGATAGAGGCAGTGGCTAATGATAGAAACAGTGGCTAATGATAGAGGCAGTGGCTAATGATGGAAACAGTGGCTAATGATAGAGGCAGTGGCTAATGATTGAGGCAGTGGCTAATGATAGAGGCAGTGGCTAATGATAGAAACAGTGGCTAATGATAGAGGCAGTGGCTAACGATAGAGGCAGTGGCTAACGATAGAGGCAGTGGCTAACGATTGAGGCAGTTGCCGATGATAGAGGCAGTGACTAATGATAGAGGCAGTGGCTAACGATTGAGGCAGTGGCTGATGATTGAGGCAGTGGCTAACGATTGAGGCAGTGGCTAACGATTGAGGCAGTGGCTGATGATTGAGGCAGTGGCTGATGATTGAGGCAGTGGCTGATGATAGAATCAATGACAAAAGATTTGCGCAATGACCCATGACAATCAAACTGACAGTCGGCTATGCCAATGTCGTTTTGTCCAGAGTCAACCCTAGCCAGTATCCCCACTATAGGTTCAAAATAATAATTCTATTTAAATAACACGTAACACTGTGTTTGTTGTCTCGGGATAAGAGTGAACAGATGTACACAGTCTGGTTACACACCCACCCACATCGATCACCACAACATTGGTACGCATGGCACAAACATATTGTGAACCTGGTCAGGTGTCGGGGTAAACCCGTTATTGTGTTACGATTGGAATCAGGGCTGGCATCTTGAATAACTTACATCCACATTTAGATATTTTTTGAACAAACGTAAAACTTTATAAAAGATCATTAAATCTATATATATACGATGATGAAATCTTTACATAAGATCTAAATATTTACTTTCTTTCATTAATATTTTTTTCCCCAAATTATTGGCCATCTTTATAAATAGATTAATTTTTCCCGAAACATGAAAAAGTTGTCCTCCCAGTTCGAGTTAGTTCAGGGACATGTTTGAATCTTCAGACCCACTAGTAAAGAAATAAAAGAAGATAAAAAAATAGGGAAAATACAAATATTTTTTTTATTGTAGTATAATAAATTATTACGTTATACGACGACCCATTTCTAGTCAGCCTGCGACCTACATTTTGGTCTGCGACATGATTGGTGCGCGGCCCACACTTTTAGAACCACTGGGCTAGTTGATAATGTCACAACATCTAGCTCCTACCCTTGACCATCTAGCTCCCACTCTTGACCAACTATCTGACACTCTTGACCATCTATCTGCCAACCTTGACCATCTAGCGGCCACCCTTGACCAACTATCTGCCACCCTTGACCATCTAGCTCCCACCCTTGACCACCTAGCGGCCACCCTTGACCGACTATCTGCTACCCTTGACCATCTATCTGCCACCCTTGACCATCTAGTGGCAACCCTTGACCATCTAGCTCCCACCCTTGACCAACTATCTGCCACCCTTGACCACCTAGCGGCCACCCTTGACCATCTATCTGCCACCCTTGACCACCTAGCGGCCACCCTTGACCATCTAGCTCCCACTCTTGACCATCTATCTGCCACCCTTGACCATCTAGTTGCAACCCTTGACCATCTACCTCCCACCCTTGACCATCTAGCGGCCACCCTTGACCACCTAGCGGCCACCCTTGACCATCTAGCTCCCACCCTTGACCATCTAGCTCCCACCCTTGACCATCTATCTGCCACCCTTGACCATCTAGCTCCCACCCTTGACCACCTAGCGGCCACCCTTGACCAACTATCTGCCACCCTTGACCATCTAGCGGTCACCTTTGACCATCTGCCGCCAGCATTTTTATTTGACTACTCACCGTGGTAATATAACTCCTGGAAAGAAAAATGCCCACAAGTAGAATGAACGCTTCCAGGTTGCCCACGTTGGATGTCCGCCCTGCGCCATCAAACTCCAGTCTGTCCTGTCAGACATGACACACAAAATATTCTCAACTTCAGCCATTGTTTCATTTTCGTAAAACATTTTCTTTCAAACGTTTGGAATTAATTTTTTATATATTTTTTTCTTTGTCGTAATTAAAACAGTAATTCAACTTGCCAGTTCGATTTGCCAAAAATAACCGTCGGGAAATCTTTTACCACTTTTGATCATCTCAAACACGGCGGACTTTTTGTGTGTTCCAAGAACACCAGTCTTTGGCTGTTGGAAGGTTTCATTGACACATTATTCATGAGATATATAGAATACATCGATAAAGTCATTCTTTTATATTTTCTTTTATCATTAGTCTATGTAAAAGTATCAACAAATGTGTGTTTGTGAGGGGAGTGTGTGTGTGAATGCTTGTTGTGGCACAAGTGGTCATGACCGTCTACAAGATACTGAACATTTTCGATTACTGTGTGTTAGTGCATCAACATATGTGTATTTGTGTGCTCTTGTGTGTGAATGCTTGCTGTGGCACCAATGGTCAATGACCATCTACAAGATATACTGACCATTATCTCCGTCATGTGGTAGATCAAGTTCTCGATGACGTACTGTAAGATCTGGATCAGCTGACCACGGGGATCATCTCGGCCACCTGCTCCCCTGCCTCTACCTCGCCCCCTGGGCCCCTCTTGTGACGGTCCTGGCGCATACAGTAGCTGACTGAGGTCTTGTGCTCCTGGGCCGATGATGTCTTGCATCACTGGGTAGATGTTACCATTAGGCTGCACAAGCAATGAAAATACAAGTTATAAATAGCTGAAGCTCACGTGACCATTTTATTGACTCAGCTCTAAGATTAGAATTAAAATAGTCTAAACCAGATGTGGCTGATAGCGAGCCGGATCTTTATGCTTCAACACGACCTGCACGCTGTGCGTTACGGGTTCGACTCCTGGCGAGTCCCTTATGTCTCGTGTGGTGCCTCCATGGTCATTGTTACGGGTCTCTTCTTGAAATATTATTTTAAAGTTATTTTATACTTGTAGTAGATTGGAGAATTTCAGTCAACACTAATAAACGAAGTCGACTCCAGTTGAAGTAACAATTAGAATTAGTCATCCGCTTCGTATCATACGCCGCAAAGAAAGAGGGAAAGATACTGACACAATCTTTGATACGGACACAATGACAAAGCGAAGTATGTTTTCTGTAAAGCGAAATTTATTTTGAAACATTTTAAACATCTATAGCTGACAAGTGAAGACTTCCTGAGTGATCCATCTTGACCCACTTAAAACAACACGCTTGCTGTGATACAGCCCTCCCGTCTCCACACTATAGTGTTTTTTTTTTCCGGTGTCGCGAGTTGTCGACGTATTCGGGAATTCCACAATCTATAAATAGTCCTGCGTCTTGAAGTTGTGAATTATATATATATAGATAGTATTTAATTCTTGAACATGAACTGACATATGATGAATTCAGGAGGAGTACAATATAAAACTATCGACATGCACCCATATATCTTGATGCACCTAGCTAGACTGATAATATCAAGCACATGCTCCCCACTGTCGGTTTTTGTATACGTCATTTCTACCAAAATGACGTATACAATAGAACCTACAATAAGCTACAACGCAAGATGGCGGAAAGACGCTATAGATACTGCGGTGGGCGGAGCCTACCGGATTGCGTCATCAAGCTTCGAGTATACTATTTCTCCACAGTCATCACACTATCGCCTATGGTGGGGGATGAAAGAAGTGCTCTACAAAAACCGTCTCATTAGTGGTTTACAGGATCTAAGAGATAAACATCTCTTGCATAATATCATTGAGTTGGATAGACCACTCGATCTGATTCGACCACGACCTGCTTGAACTATTAAGTAGTTCATAATGTCCGTGATAGCACCCGCTTGACCACATCAGATATGTTTACATTGGTTCATATCAACACTCCATCCATCTGTTGTTTGTCCGGCCTTTCTGTCAAATTTAAGATCACATTTTGGCCGCGGGTTAAACAGCTTTTCCACCCCATGCATTAAAAGTTACAAAAAGTATAATAACAAGTACAAAAAGTATAATAACAAGTACAAAAAGTGTATTCACCTAAATTTAATAAATTTGACGTGACATTATGGTTACAGTACATCTATTTAAAGTAGGCTGTATATGAATCCTTTATTTATTATAAAACCTTTTTTTTTTAAACTAAATAATAAACGAATGTTGTAGACTCTTTAGAAATGGAACGCATGGAAGACATTTGGAGGTAATTGCAATGGTCAGTTTCACAACAGTCATGACAATAATAAAATATAACCTATGTAAAGCTGCAACAACTTACATTAAAATATATATTGTGTAAAGCTGCAACAACTTACATTTAAATATATCCTGTGTAAAGCTGCCACAATCTCTTTCAAAATAATACCAAACAGGAAGACACTACTGGGCCTGGCTCCACCTTTCTGTACATGAAAAAACAAAGATGGCCATTAACAGTTAGCACCACCAATGTAATTATTTATTTCTGCAAACGGCCCTACGTCACAATACTAACAGATTAATACAGAAAATGGCCAATCTTATGATAGCGAGACATAAGGAATTTTTTTTTAGAAACAGAATTACATTTTCATAAATTAGTTCAAATTTCAGATGGCGCTTATTTATTTTGTAAACATATTAAAATATCTGGACAATTTTAGCATTTGAAAAACATAACAGAGGGAGAATGTCGTCAGAATGTTCTCCATTGTATTGGTACACATTTCATTGTAATGTAGATATATTTATATAATAAATTAAAATATTTAAAAATGAAATGAAAAAGAAAAAAACAAAAAAAACTTACATTGTCCGTCCTGACAACTGAAACAAACAAATAAAGGCCAATTATAATAAAAATTAATTTTATTTGGTCGCAGAAATTATTTAAAGCTATAGATGATCGTTTCACTGCATACATCACAGCACACAGATGACGTAGACAGTAACAGGGCGAGAGAATAAAACAGTGGTGAAGACAGAAGATGGCTTCCAGAATCTGGTCCATTTGTTTATTACTATTGATTGGTGGGTGTTGTATTAGTTTAAGATTGTTTCCCCTTGATATAGGCATGGCTACTGAGCCAGATACCTCCCGTCAGTATAGTTACATTTAATGTACTTCACACAATTTATATAATTGTAATTTCATACGAATAAGTTGGTACATACATTGGGTTTTTTTTCCCCTTCAAAATTTAAAAAAAAAATAAAAGGACAGAAAAAGAAAATAAAGATTCAGCTGTCAATAAACAAATGTCCAGGTAACAAGTGTAGAGCAGTGGGTCTCAGAGGTTTATATTTTATTTAGACGACCCGTAGGCTACCAACACACATTTTAAAAGGGCCACCACTTCACAGTAAAGAAGAGGAAAGCGAGGCTCAGTCTGAGAACCACTGGTGTCAAGTAGAACTATGGTCATTTAAATGAACATTTAGTTTGAAGGTAAGGTAATGTTTATTATGACCATTTAGTTTGAAGGTAATGTTTATTATGAACATTTAGTTTGAAGGTAATGTTTATTATGAACATTTAGTTTGAAGGTAATGTTTATTATGAACATTTAGTTTGAAGGTAATGTTTATTATGAACATTTAGTTTGAAGGTAATGTTTATTATGAACATTTAGTTTGAAGGTAATGTTTATTATGAACATTTAGTTTGAAGGTAATGTTTATTATGAACATTTAGTTTGAAGGTAATGTTTATTATGAACATTTAGTTTGAAGGTAATGTTTATTATGAACATTTAGTTTGAAGGTAATGTTTATTATGAACATTTATGATCAAACTCTTTACAGACCCAAACATGGTATATAAAATATTAAAACACACAAAATATTTAATATCATAAATAAATAGCAGATATATGATTGCCGCACCATGCATATAATGGAACTGTTATATATTAGATAGATGTTAGTCAAGTCAATGAGTACATATGTGATAGGTAAAACAAAGTGATGGTTACATTATGCATTACAATATGATGTTTATTAGTTCACTCACGTTATGGTATTATACATTACAATATGATGTTAATTAGATCACTCACTTAATGGTGTTATACATTCAGTGGCGTAGCGAACTCGCGCCCGAGGCACAATACCTTTTTAGCGCCCCCCCCCATTTGAAAACCATATAATATTATATGTAAAATATACCATTTTGCGCCCCTTTGTGAGTAGCGCCCGGGGCATGATGCCCCCTTCACCCCCACCGCTACGTCACTGAATACATTGATCCTAATATATTATTCAACTTCATTGATTTAAAGGAAATAAAATGAAGTTAATAAATAATTATCTTTGTTCATTTCCTTTTACAAGAAATATTTAAAAAATAAATGATTCCAGCAGCTTTCATTTTTTAAATACGTGTACCGGTAATATATTGTATTAGTAACCGGTTAAAATTGTTTTTGGAATTCATCATGAGCGTGCTTGTTACAAATATGTCACCATTTTATAAACTTCTCCTTTAAATACACGTGAACACAATTTTATGTAAATAAGTTCACAGCACTGGATAATATATTATGTGCACTTCACATCACACCAATGAATACAATGTGCAGGGGGAAAATAAAGGGTTAAATCTTAAGGTTTAATACACTCGCTAGACGTCTCGTGGATGGATTACAACCACTGGCGACAGGGGTGGAGTCTTTGTTTAATGAGATTGTGACATGACTTGAAATGAGTCTTTGTTTAATGAGATTGTGACATGACTTGAAATGATTCTTTGTTTAATGAGATTGTGACATGACTTGAAATGAGTCTTTGTTTAATGAGATTGAGACATGACTTGAAATGAGTCTTTGTTTAATGAGATTGTGACATGACTTGAAATGAGTCTTTGTTTAATGAGATTGTGACATGACTTGAAATGAGTCTTTGTTTAATGAGATTGTGACATGACTTGCAATGATTCTTTGTTTAATGAGATTGTGACATGACTTGAAATGAGTCTTTGTTTAATGAGATTGAGACATGACTTGAAATGAGTCTTTGTTTAATGAGATTGTGACATGACTTGAAATGAGTCTTTGTTTAATGAGATTGTGACATGACTTGAAATGAGTCTTTGTTTAATGAGATTGTGACATGACTTGAAATGAGTCTTTGTTTAATGAGATTGTGACATGACTTGAAATGAGTCTTTGTTTAATGAGATTGTGACATGACTTGAAATGAGTCTTTGTTTAATGAGATTGTGACATGACTTGAAATGAGTCTTTGTTTAATGAGATTGTGACATGACTTGAAATGAGTCTTTGTTTAATGAGATTGTGACATGACTTGAAATGAGTCTTTGTTTAATGAGATTGTGACATGACTTGAAATGAGTCTTTGTTTAATGAGATTGTGACATGACTTGAAATGAGTCTTTGTTTATTGGGATTGTGAAATGACTTGAAATGAGTCTTTGTTTAATGAGATTGTGACATGACTTGAAATGAGTCTTTGTTTAATGAGATTGTGAAATGACTTGATATGAATCTATGACTATTTTCTCTAAAACAAACATCAATCTTAAAGCTTTGGATTCAATCACGAAAATCGCCAGTGGTTATGCTGACCCATCCACACCCACCTGGAGTCCGAGGTGATTCTGAAATGGGTTATCAACGTGGTCAGTGGTATAGACATTAAAATTAAAAAACAATACTGTGTTGTTTTATGAAATATACTATACAAGTTATCACATTTTTCATAAGTCACAGTCAGGGCCGGATTAAGCCATCTTGGTGCCCTAGGCACAAACCCACACGGGTTCCCCCTTCTGCCCAGAGCCCCCGATCCTCCACTGACCGCTGGTATGTTCAATATTATGAAAAATACTATTAAAGAAAAACAGTTGTTAACATATATATTTGTATTACTTTCACTCATACACAACCTACAATAAGCTATTTCTGTTTTAAAATTAATAGTTAATTAATTTTGTAATAATAATAGACAAAAATACTGTAACTTTTTTACTAGATTAGAAATTTTTAAGAGAGCACACATTTACATTTTAAAGTTCTTTTTTCTAGATTTACGTCTGGCAAAGTTTGAGTACATCATCAAAGTTAATTTTGTGCAACAAGTTTGTCTCAATCATCAGCAGAGATAAGGAATCAAGCCTTTCTTGTTAGTTTCAACTGAGAAAATAGCACCGAGTTGAACAGTTCGTAACTATTAATGTTAAAAATATGCGCAAGGCGCTTTCTACATTTGGAAAAGCACACTTGATGTTGTCTCTAAATATTACTTTGTATAATTCTGCTTGACTAAACGTGTTGTTTTCAGATTTTGATGCACGAAACTTGTAGCGTATACATGAGTGGAGCTTTTGTAGTTCAGTTTATAAGTTATTTTTCAGATCTTCAGGTTAAGCATGTACTAGTCCTTCACAACACTGAGATGTTTGTAATTCATCGATCAAACAAGAAAATCGAACTGCTATATCATTATACACCTGTCCTCGTCTGCTCATCTCTGTCTCAAGTTTGTCAACAATAGTGTAGAAAGCAGAGATAAGAAATGTGTCTCTGGCATTCAGAGATACCTCAGGGGCAGCACCATCAATGACCACTGTCTTTCGTTTACGATTACGGGTAACTGTTGACTTTAAACCCACACTAGGTGTTATTTATTTTGCAGCTTCTTCAAATCTTTCAAATTCATTCCTAGATTCATTCAAGCGATCTGCTAGTAAAGAACACAAATCAGCAGACGTTTTCAATTTCACGTACTCGTTTTGTAGAGTTTTACTGATCCTGTGAAAATGTTGTAACACTTCTTCCCAAAAGACAAGCATGAAGCGAATTCTAATCCTTGTATATTATTTGCTATGTTTTCTGCTTTTCTAAGCCGTAATGCAAATATACAGTCCTTCAATGTCACGTCGACAAATCAGCGCTATTTAGTTAATAGCACAAAAAACCTCGAAGAAAAATAGCAAAAAGACTGGGGGTGAGGTATTTTACCCCCCAGGTTGTGGGACCAAGGTTAAATAACGTTGCGGTTCAATATTACATTTGTGATTTGCTAATGTCTTGTCGATTACGCGCGGCTACCGGGACAATTTACACATTTTTCTTGAGGACTTGTGATGCCCCCAAAAAGTTTGGTGCCCTAGGCACGTGCCTTGTTTGCCTTATGGTTAATCCAGGCCTGGTCATAGTTAAAATTTAAAATCTACCCATATAAGGAAAGTCTTCAATTCATTAAAATAAAATATGTCAAGGTAATACCATCCAGAAGTGTTGAAATATATTCCCTTTAACAAACACACTTGTAGTGCCACGTAGGGTACCATACCATCAGGTACCGTCACTTTAGTTACAGTAGCAGCGAATAACGCAACATAAATAGGACAAATGACTTACCAACTGGTGCTCTGTTGCCCATAGGTAACCTGTTTCTGTAGTTCATCGGTCGGCGACCTAAACCTGATAAGGAAATAAATTAAAAGTAAACATAACAGTATGTCTGTTTATTAGTTTTAGTTGACAGATTGACTGGAGGTCACTGTGTTCCATCTAAACTGTGTGGTGCCCGCACAACTCACGGATAGGTTATACGAGAGTAACAATGTGAGCCATACGGCCCATATTACTAATGACAAGATGTGAGCCATGCGATACCTGACTGCCCAACTATTGGAGATGTCAAGTTTAGGGCTGCAACAGTAAAATCAAAGGGTATTATTTTGTGTGTTCAACTAAGGACCTGGCTACAGAGGCGGTATTATCGATGGACACACGCCTGGGACCCCAGAAGTACCAAATGTCAGTTGATGTATTTATTTCCTTCTGCGTCCGGGGGGGGGGGCTTTAGAAGCCTTGTGAGTACAGATCGATAATATTGCTATAGATGATAAATCAATCAATTCAAGAGGTACTTGTTTTTTTTTTTAACTTAATCAATTACTGGTATTTTTAGAGCATTTTCGAAAAAAATGCTTCTCTATTGTCCCCGTTTTGTCTGTCTGTCTGTCTGTCCGTCATCACCCTAGATCTCAACAACCATAAGTCCTAGACCCATGATGTATTTATCATTTTGTAGGTCTTGGCCTGCCATGTGTGCAGCAAAAAGTTCATTTCGCGATCTGACCTATGAGGGCCGTAAAAGGGGGCTTATAAAGTACCATTTTTTTACTATATAAGCTATATTAACAATGGAGCGCCCTAGATCTCAGCAACCATAAGTCCTAGACCCATGATGTGTATATCATTTTGTAGGTCTTGGCCTGCCAAGTGTACATCAAAAGTCCATTTCGCGATCTGATCTCTCAGAGCCAAAATATAAGAGTTTCTTATATACCGTTTTTGCTTATATTTTAAATATAAATAATAAAAGCTAATCAAAGGGGCGTAATCATTATTTATTTTTGTAATAGTTATTCAACATGATTACTTCCATCTCTAAATTTATCAAAATTCATGCGCGTGGAACAATATTTATGGCTGTAACCCGGAATAAAAATACGGATTTCGTCCGGCGAAAATGCTCTAAAATGTCCTTTGTCCGAAACGGAAAAGACTTAAATTGCTTGTTTTAAAATAAACATAATCTTAGCAACATTTATCAGTTTGAAACAAATGTTTTATCTAATATTTAAAATTCACAAAATGATTTGTAAAAACTAAATGTAGCTAGATTAAATAGTAAGTTTATTTGTTTTAACTGGCAAGGAGAATACATTGATACATTTGAACAAATATTAGCCTCGTAAAACATAAATAGATGTCACTACAATGTCGTCTGCTGAAAATGTAAACTAAACCGTTGTTGGGACCAATGTCGTCTGCTGAAAATGTAAACTAAACCGTTGTTGGGACAAATGTCGTCTGCTGAAAATGTAAACTAAACCGTTGTTGGGACCAATGTCGTATGCTTTACAATGACAGAGACAAATATCGTGTGCTAAATGAAAGTCAGCAATATAATGATTGGGATCCATACCAGTGGGCAGTATATATTTCCTTATCGTGGTTGGCTGTCGTGTGGGCCGCATCAAAAAGACACATATGGCTGTTAACAAAGATCTGTAATTATTATCAGCCAGACAGAATCCAGCCGTCAAGCAAAACAACCTCAAAATGTCACGAGTCGTTGAAACAGTTGTTACACTAGGACAGAGGTTTTCAACCTTTTTTATGCTGCGGACCCCACAGACATTCCCAGCTCGGGTTACGGACCCCCATAGCCCAAGGCACCCTGGCTTCAACTTTTCGTACATCAGATTGGGCCAGAATACGTCTTAAGTTTGCAGATGCATAATACTTAAATTTTGCTAAACGGTATGCCTAGCCTAAGTTACGCGCAAAAAATGTAAAAGTCATTTCACATACCGAAATAGCTATCTATGCAAAAATGAAACAATCAAAATTCATGCGCGTGGAGCAATATTTATAGCTGTAACCCGGGAAAAAAATACGGATTTCGTCCGGCGAAAATGCTCTAAAATGTCCTTTGTCCGAAACGGAAAAGACTTAAATTGCTTGTTTTATATAATTATATCACAAGTTGGCTTTCTGCAATTCTCCGTCCTCACAGACAATCGTTAAGTCCCCACAGACAGTCTAAAGTCCACACAGACAGTCTAAAGTCCACACAGACAAAGTCTACACAGACAGTCTAAAGTCCCCACAGACAGTCTAAAGTCCTCACAGACAGTCCAAAGTCCCCACAGACAGTCTAAAGTCCTCACAGACAGTCTAAAGTCCTCACAGAGTCTAAAGTCTACACAGACAGTCTAAAGTCCTCACAGACAGTCTCAAGTCTACACAGACAGTCTAAAGTCTACACAGACAGTCTAAAGTCCACACAGACAGTCTAAAGTCCTCACAGACAGTCTAAAGTCCACACAGACAGTCTAAAGTCTACACAGAAAGTTTAAAGTCTACACAGACAGTCTAAAGTCCTCACAGACAGTCTAAAGTCTACACAGACAGTCTAAAGTCCTCATAGACAGTCTAAAGTATGCACAGACAGTCTAAAGTCCTCACAGACAGTCTAAAGTCTACACAGACAGTCTAAAGTCCTCACAGACAGTCTAAAGTCCACACAGACAGTCTAAAGTCTACACAGAAAGTTTAAAGTCTACACAGACAGTCTAAAGTCCTCACAGACAGTCTAAAGTCTACACAGACAGTCTAAAGTCCTCACAGACAGTCTAAAGTCCTCATAGACAGTCTAAAGTATGCACAGACAGTCTAAAGTCCTCACAGACAGTCTAAAGTCTACACAGACAGTCTAAAGTCTACACAGACAGTCTAAAGTCTACACAGACAGTCTAAAGTCCTCACAGACAGTCTAAAGTCTACACAGACAGTCGTTATCAACATGGCAGTCAGTATTGGGCACTAACCAGATTTTGTTGGTTAATCTTAAACTAGGGGTACAGTTATAAACTAAAAATTTTAGTTCAACTTTTAGTTACAACTAATTTTAAAAAAAACGTAACATTGAACTATAATTAAACTTTCCCAACTTTTAAAAATAAGTTCATATTTTTATAGAAAATTACTGAACTATGGCAATCTTTAATCCACGACCGAACAGAGATCTTATACAGGTGTAGGTGTATAATTTGTATTAGCACTAGCTGTAGCTATTAGCTGTAGTTGCTGACACGTGGTCAAGCCCAATATCTCAATGGCCATACATGTGACGATCCCGGGTTCAAGGACCGTAACACATTAATCTCATGCAATTTAACAATGGTTGGATTGGGGCAAGTAAAGGCCCCTAGATGATTGTACTGGCCACCCAATCTCCTTGTATATTGAGGCATCAAGGAAAAGCTGACCATTTTACTAAATATATAAATGTGTAAAGTATTATTTCTGTTCACATATGAGTAAGAACCTTCTAACTGTTTGAACAAATCAGATAAAATGAATGGGCATTGTAGTATGTACACTTAAATAATACCTGATTCAATTTTCCTGTCTAAATGTAAATGAATGGTCTTTGTATAAAATAATGTTAAAAACAAATAATAATTATATAACACCTGGACTATGAAACAATTAAATTGTTGCTTCAATACTGAAATTTTCTTTTCTGAAACAAATTATATTAAATTAAAAAAAATGAACTATTTTGATTAACAATTTTTTTTTAGCAGCTTTCATCCCTCAGAGATAGTCTACAATACATAGACACAGATAGTCTACAATACATAGACACAGATAGTCTACAATACATAGACACAGATAGTCTACAATACATAGACACAGATTGTCTACAAACCATAGACACAGATAGTCTACAAAACATTGACACAGATAGCCTACAAAACATAGACACAGATAGTCTTCAACACATAAACACAGATAGTCTACAAATAAAGATCACATAATGTGGTTCGATGTTGCGAAAATTCTAAAACAAACATTTACTGCACAGGAATAAAAAGAGAGAAAAAATGTTTGAATTATTTTTCAAAGAAAACATAGTTTTATTCCAAAAATAATTACAAGAACTGTAGAATTTGCAATTCAAGGGAGTGAATTAAATAAAAAAATCAGTTTATGTAACATGTCAGAATGGCTTCAGAATTACAAAGAATTCACTTAATTTGTTCATTATATTCATACTCAGATATTTACCCACAGTGAGATTTAAAAAAAAAACTTTAGTTAAAAGAAAAGGCTGTGAATTTTTTTTTTCAAACAAAAGAACAAAAACATAAAAAATAAATTTTGTGAATATAAACTTTCTACACATCTACACCATAAATTATGGACTGAATATTACATGAAGACATGAGTTGACCTAATTAGATTAAGAAATTATAATTGAAAATGACAAAAAAAAAGATGAAATACACAATTACTGGATGAATTATAAGTTAAAGGAGATTAAAAGAAATTTTGTTTATATATTTAAATTTTTCCAGACTGTTTAAATAATAAGTTAATGTTTTAAAAAAAAGGAACTGAAAAAATATTCATGAAATAAATGTATGGATTGTTTAAAATAACAACCGGGAATTTTAATTAAAGAATGCAAAACTAAAACTTAACATTTTATCAGGACACATGCACCTGGTCAGAAATTGATAAAGCCAAAGGGGGATAACCGGTACAGTAATAAATAAAAAAGATATTTTTTTCCATTGTATATTTAGAGCTGTACAAATCTTAGAGAAAAGTTTTGACATTAATGACTGGTATTAATTGACAGACAAGGGACATTGATTAAATGAGTATAATATAAATTTAAAATCACAATGACTAAATAAAAACATAACCTCAGACAAGTGATAACTTAATCATAAAACCAAGAAATCCTTAAAGTTTTTTTAGTTGACTGATGCCACAAGAGGGGATAATGAGCTAAAATTTTGCACCTGATGTCGTATCCTTATTGTGTTGTAAAAGAAAACAAGCTAAAAAATCCTCATTATATTCCAAGCATTTGCTTCAAGTTACCAGTGAATCTTATTTAACTTTAAATTTCACAAAGGACAAAGGATTCAAGCAAACAGTAGAAAAACAAACTAAGTTGCTTAATTATTTACATTTACATAAGACCTTTAGTTTCATTAATTTCACTCAGACACAACAAACTTTGTTATTGAGACAGATTGAACATTTAACACAGGACATACACAGGACATGCAGTTTACAAATACCTAGACACTTTGAAATTATTATTTTTATTTTGGATGTCAGTAAAACAATTTTAAAAATTTGGTAATTGATACATTCCTGGTAGGTTTCCTAAAACTTAGTTTTATATAATTGCTGGCCCAAAGATATAAAAAAAAATGAATTGCTTAAATTATGAACCAATATTTAATGCAAAATTAATTTTTAAATATCTTACAGCTTAAAATACAGCTGACACGCATAAAAGTAAATACCATATCATGATGCTAATAGTATAATATTTTTTTATCATTGAAATCTTTGTTTAAAATCTTTGAAATATTTTAAATGATTCTAGTAGAGTCTTTATAAACAACTTGTCTTGGTTAAAAAAATATAAGTGATCATATCACACAAAATAAAAAAAAAAAGCCGCATTTAACTTACAAAAATCTTTTAAAAAAAAAATTATGGTATGCAGCAGTTATAACATATATCACAGCATCTTTATCACAAATGAGAAAAACAAAATGTACAAAGTGAATGGGACATTCACAAAATATCTGTAGGCACTTAAACTGGATTGACCAACAAAGTGGACACTGTTGTACTCGGCAGAACAGAGTTTAAATTATCTATTCACAAGTTCCATAACTCTCTTTTGATTATACCCGGATAACATCAGATAAAAGGAATCCTTAACAAATTACATGTATTGAAATATTAAATAAAAATTGAAGAATTTTTTTTTCCATTATAAATTATTTTTAATATTTTCAGAAATTGGAAGAAGTATTATTATGGAAAACACAGACTACAAATACAAATACATGTATTTTATTTTTTTTTCTTAAGAAGTTTGAAAACGAAAACAAAAGAAAACTTGTAAAAGAAATAATATAAATATTATCTTACATTATGATGAGAGTTAAAAAAGTTCATATATAGTACCATGAAAAGATCATACATAAAAAATCATGTCTTAAGACATTATGTACATGTCTCTAAGTGAATGCTTTTTTTTAAAAAAAGACATAGTCTCTACAAAAGCAGCACTATTTATTTATTTATTTAAAAAAAATAGCACGTGATCATCCCCAGCCATTCACAAGAGAGAAAGTGAGAGGTTTAGTTTCAGTTGCTAGGAAACAGCCAATCATCTTCTCCCTGCTCTCAGTGGTAGTGATAATAATTGGAGCCATCATCGTATATTGTGCTATTGAAGTCTGAAATGAAACAAAAAAATTTGCTGTTGATGGGTTCTTTAGTATTAGGTTTCTTTACTCTAGTCTCAAATTATTCTTAGTCAAAAGGCTTTTTTTTTCCTGATTGTCATATTTTAAAATTTTATATTAATCATTTTAATTTAATAGCTGATAGATGGCTCCATTATTTTATTTCTTATTTTTAAAAAGTCTGTCTGTACAGACTTCTTAAACTTATTTTTTATGTCTTAAATGTTTGAACTAACAACCGCCTCTTGTGATTGGCTGGGTCGTATCACATGATTGTTAAAGCTCAATCGACTGTAAGTAAAAAAAAAAGTTACTGGACTGAAATAAAAATTTTTTTTTTTTGTACTTCAGAGAATAAAAAAAAAATCGGCTACAAGACTTATGAAAATAACAAAATGTTATTCTACGATGAAAGAAATTATAAGTGAGTAATACAGAAGAAAAAAAAAATTAACAGCCTTTTGATCCTCATTGTAACAGCTTTAGAGAATTTTTTTCTCTCTACCTGGGAGAATTAAAAATATTCTCTTCTATATATCTACTGCAGTTTTATAATTTACTGGAGCCATTATCGACATTTTACTTACAACATTTTTTTTTACTTTCCGACAACATAAAGACCTAAACAGCAGTAAAGTTTTAGCATGGTATTCACAAATAAATGAAAATAAATAAATCATTAAAATTAATAACAGCATCTTAATCATTTAGATCTCCTTGTATTGTTAAAAGGAGGGTTTAATTTAACACAATTTATTTTATAGAACTTTATAGTAACCATCTTAAAATGAAAATTTTAAAACTGATTCAGAACATAAATTTCTAATAATAACTCTGATATAAAAGAGAAATATAACATGAAAAAGTTTAATAAAAATGTTTACTTACTGCGACCGTAATATCCGCCATTACCACCCATACCCCGACTGGTAACAAGAAAAAAGAAAAAGGTACAGATATATAAATGTCCATCAAAATTGGAAAAGAAGGCAATGATAGAGAAAAATCAGTAGATTTTTAAATAATGGTTGAATTAAAAGAAATTTTTTAAAATTCAGGCTGTAAAAAATAGGGTTTAGCAAAAAAAAATTTAGATCAACTTTCTTCTCAAACATTTTCAATGAATTTAGAAAAAGTTTTAACAAATGTAGTTATTTCATCTTGAATATGCAGATATCAATTACTTTTATAATTTAAAAGTCGACCTCAGTTATCTGATAGGAATATTTTTAGATACTTACTAGTCCATTGGAGGCATGAAGTTTGGTTGGCTGTTGATGTGGTGATGGTAGATTGATGGTGCTGGTCGCATCTGAAACATTTGTAACACTTTAGGAAATGTTTTCATTACAAATATTTACAGTTTTGCAAACATTTACAAGGAAAAATGTTTTTATTTCTTCATTCTTTAAAAAAATAGAACAATAAAAAAAAAAACTACAACTTTATCATAATGAAAAATTACATTAACTCATTTGCAAAATATATTATAAACAAAACTCATTTTCAATTATAAATTTTATTAATTGTAACACTAAAAAACTTTTTAATGTTCTCAACCAAAAGAATTTAATTTCTTATCAAGCTCAGACAAAAAAAAAATCGTGAAAATATTTATGGATATTGGAAAAACGTACAAGTGCCACAGGAGCAGCTGGCTCGGCAAACGGAATGGTGGCAGGACGGGCACCTGGCAGTTGGTGTAACATCATCTGTTGCATGACCATGTGGTGCATTTGTGCATTCTGCAACATCATCATGTCCATGAAGTCTGAAATACACAGCAGGCGTGAAAAATATTCTAGTTGTAAATTAAAGAATTGAATAAGGAATTAAACACAATTTAACAGTTCCATTTTTTTTTCTGTCAAATTTCTGTAATAAGTTTTTCTGCTCTTTTTTTACAACACTAGAATCCATAGACCTGGAACCTGGCCCACAATTTGCTAAGCCATAATATACATCCTTGAAATTGTTAACCTGTGTCCTTCTGGCCATGCTCACTTGCCAACGGCTATCTTATTTTATAAATATTAATGTACCCTAAAAGATCTAAGGACTGGTGTTCCTGGCATGTTCTACGATTGACCTCAATGAGATGGCCGTGGTAATGTAAACGCGATACTTCTTATTGCTCTTCAAAATCTTCACCACCTTATTTTTCCAATGGGACAATCTGATCTAACGCATATTACTGTACCCATGGTAATTCCTCAAATATGTTTGGTTTGCACTCTTCCGTTGAGATGAGTTATATTTGAACTCATCTCAAAGCCCAAGTAGAAACTATGGACAGGGTTGGGTGTATTGGGTTCACACCCCTAATCAATGACCCTGATACTGCTAACAATTTTTAACTGGCTTATTATTAAAACCTCAACATTTTAAAATATTTTGCACAACAATGTATGATGCATCAAAGAATAGCACTATATAGTGTCTAAATAAAGATTTCATTTTCTAAGGGTAAATAACTTCAAGACATTACTACATGATATACTAAGTTATATGTAATACATGTGTACATAATATTTACATTTCAAACACTACAGTTTATTTCTTTGAGGATGACAGAAGAAGGAACATTGGAACAGAATAGGCTAATGTGAAAAACATATTTCTGTGACTGACCAAAAGATCAGTAATGGATTTTCTCTTATCAGATTTTCTGCCCATATCTGAAGAGGCATCCAGTGGTTGAGTGTCAGTAAGGCTGTTACCCATTCTTAAACCCCCTATGCTATAAATACTATAATTTCAATTACACCATAATGTAATAAATGAATAAACATATACACAAATAAATATTAGTGTTTATACATCACTAAACCCATCTTGGGACGTTCGTTATTATATCACTAACCTGATTTATTAAACATGGTGTCCTTCCTGTCATTTGATCGCACAGTAAGTGCTGGATATGCCAAGGTTTGATGGACAGCTGGAATGGGAACTATTTCTTGAGCCATAGGCTGAGACATGTAAGTAATGGGCTAATCAAATAAAAAAAAACAATTAATAAATCAAAATTATAACAATCTATTAAAAAAATCAATATTCTAAAAGAATAATGACAGATAGGAATTTTCTCTAATTGCAAGTTAAAATATTAAACTTAACTTGAATGTTCATTATGTAAAAGACCATTTTTTTAAAGTCTATACTAATTATTAAAATCAACAGAAAATTTAATAATCCAATTAAAATAATGGACTTGATAGTTAGAGTTTATTCTTTTACAATCTATCTTTAAAAAACAAGAAGCAGGAAAGAACAGCAAGATATGAAGAACATTATGAGAAAGCTGTTTCATAGGTGAGTAGCCATTAACAGTTACATGTGTGTAATTACCTGGACAGCCGCCACTTGCTGTATTGGCTGAGTCTGTATGGGCGGGAGGCTGTAGCTGGCCTGAGGGGCTTGTTTGAACTGGTGCTCTATGACATGTTTCACTTGGGCCATGTCTGATGGTGAGCAGTGTATAAGAACATGTGACAGCAGTGAGCGTAGCATACAAGAACATGTGACAACACCAGTGAGTACAACATACAAGAACATTTGATTCAATGAGCAGATAAATTTTAATAAAAAAATTGTATATACTGCCCCAACTCCCCCCCCCCCCACCACCCCAACCCTTCCATCATAATGAGGACACATGTACCATAACATTCTCAGTGACATACCGATGGCATGACCCTATCCACATATATATAGATGATTTACACACATATAAATATATATATAAATATATAGGACTATACATTTGGTGAATTAGGTCAATGGCTGATTCCTTATTGGATATCAATATCATCACAATTACAATAAGTTAGCTATCATCTTTTAAAGTTCCAACCTTTTTAAATATGTGCAATGGGCGAGAAAATGGCCCAACATTATGTATTTAATGTTATGCGAAAATATTGAGGAGAATCTTTCTTTCAATGTTGTTACCTGAGTGATTGTTGTTTGAAAAACCAAAGTGGTACTGTTTAGTGTTGATGTCCGGAAGTGACCTCCTGGAAGGGGGAGGTAACAGAGAAGGTGTGTATCTCCTTCTTGGAGTGTAAGTTCGAGGTCGTTTGTCGTCACTGAGTTGTTCTTGCTGGGGACATACCGAAAGCAGTTAGTTAATTAAATTCATTGATTGATATTCAAATATCTAGAATATACAATGAACACAAACTGGATCAAACATACAGATAAAAAATAATTTCATCTGTAGGCATACATACACTATTCTAAATGACCCTGTCCATCAATGAGATTGTAACGGCAAATGTCTTTTTGATTATTTTAGTTTATATTCTCTGGACTAGAATAAAAAATCTGGCTCTTTGAGGGTGTCTCGATAGGTAACTTAAGAAATCTACAGCGCACTACAGTTTAACTACAGATTATCTCCCTTGACAAGAGAGATAATCCGAAAAAAATGCATAGGTGGAGTGAATGTTTGGTTTTTTACTGATTTTCGGATAACCACTAAACCATGAAATCGCTAAATTTTATTTTCAATTTCATTTCAAAACGAATCTATTTTGAAAACTGCCGTGTATGACCCGCCGACTGGTCAACAATTTTCAAAGTGGTCATTAAGTTATCCAATGTGAACTTTATTCATTATTTGTTCGACTCATAATATTTAATTTAATATTAGTACTCACAATGAGACATAATACAATTTTAACACATTTAACCAATTAACATATATTGGGAAATCTAGAAATCCAAAGAAACATTGAAAATTACATTTATATTACATAAGGGTAGTTTAAATATGTCAGTGTAAAAGATGTTTTAAAAAGTAAAATTAATGAATTGCATACTATTTTACAGGGTTGTTAGTATCGAAGTATCTGTATCGGCCAATACAGTATCGGCGATACTTTTTTAGTATTGGTTGCTGTATTGCCGATCCTTTTTGTATCAAGTATTGATATGTGTATCGCCGATACATTTTAAACGAAAAATTTCTATACTCGATACCAATACTTTTACGAATGTATTCCAACAAACTTTAACAAAAAAAAATTACTTTTTATCTTAAAATATTAAAAAGGAACAAAAAAATTATAATTCATAAACCCAATTGAATAACCCCACTATTTGTGTGTTTATTGGTTGTTGTTTTTTTTAAATCAAAATATCACAGTTGTACTGTTCATACAATTCAGAAAAAAAAAATATGCAGAAAAACAAATAGCGATTTTAGTACCTTGTTTTAAAAGCAATCTACATACATTCAACCACTACTAGTAATCACAGTCATCAACCCGACCAATATTAACACCACCCACCTCCCCACATATACAACCACGGTTGGCGAGTTGAAGGAAAAATGAAATTTTAATTCTTTTGAAGTATTTGCTTTGCCCGCCGCTATCTATAAATGTTATTCTTATATTCTTTCATTCATTTACGTTTTTTCTATCAACTAGTTGCTCAATGTTTCAATGAATGACAGAAAAGAAAACTTAATCTTTTTTTTTATAGATCTGTCAGTTATATAAAAACTTGAAAAACTTACACTCTATATTTTTAATAATATTTTTTTTTCTTCTCAAAAGTATTGGTATTGTATTGGTATCGATTTCAGCGATACATTTTTTCTTGAGTATTTGTATTGGTATCGGCGATACTATTTTCATGAAGTATTAGTATCGGTATTGACGATACAATTTAAGAGTATTGTTAACAACCCTGCTATTTAAAAAAAAAAAAAAAACATAAGTACTGACCTAGATATATACAACATAGACATAAATACTGACCTAGATATATAAGACAGACATGAGTACTGACCTAGATATATAAAACATAGACATGAGTACTGACATATAGATGAGTTATACTAAATATTTGATTTTACACGGGAACGAAATGAAAAATCCCATGAAGTAAACTTACTCTTATCTTATCTAGCAGCTCTTGTCTCCTGAGCATAGCCTGCTGCAATTTGAGTTGGCCCTCGTAGCCATTGTCAGCTGTGAATAGAAATAAATTGAATTACAATCAAAATATTTCCACGTATTTCTACTTGCTTTGTTAAAACATAGACTCAGATGATATTCACAAGTGTGTTTACTAAATCTAATTTAAAATGTTTGTAATAGATCAAAGTTTTCAGAAACAAATAAAAGAAATAACAACATGCCTGGAAAATGTCACGTGTGAAATACAACAGGTGAAATGCCACTTTGTCATTTGTTTGAAATCAAATAGAATTACTACCATTTTGTATATTTTTAACTTTCTGATTCAATTAATTTTATTCAATTTTTTTTTTTAAACTAAGGATATTCAAAATAATGTAATATTTTTATTATCTGAAATAAGAATGGTCAGAACGAGACCACCAACGGCTTTTTGATTCAACGAATCTCTCATGCATACGGTTTTTATAGGGCTTTTTTTTATTATAGTCACTCAGTCTGGCTATAGACAGCCAGGTAGACAGACGGATGCTTTGGGAAATTCGAAATCAATTATCACCAACTTCTCTAAGCCCAATGTATTTGAAATTTCAAAAACGTGTATATTCTTCAAAACGTTCGAATCAAATAATTTAATTATATTCAGAGATAAAAGTTTCTCAAGTTTAGCGTTTGGTCATTTAATGGGTTCAGTTCTGTTGTTTTAGTCTGGAATGCTTTTAAAAAAAATATTTTTTACATAAACTTTACCAACAAAAAGCAAGCGATTTTTTTCAATTATATAAAGGTTAAGATTTTATAAAACAAGATATTTTAACATAGCGCTTTACCCCACTCTGTGCACGCACCACTTATCGAGTTTTCCCACTGTGTGCACCACTTTATCGAGTTATCCCACTGTGTGCACCACTTATCGAGTTATCCCACTGTGTGCACCACTTATCGAGTTATCCCACTGTGTGCACCACTTATCGAGTTATCCCACTGTGTGCACCACTTATCGAGTTATCCCATCGTGTGCACCACTTATCGAGTTATCCCACTGTGTGCACCACTTATGAAAATAGTTGTTACTTTACACACCATATCATTGAACTAAAAACTATAATTGAAAAAAAAAAAGCTTTTTTTTAAAAAAAAAATAAAATTCACTTGATATTGAACATTATGTGAAAAAGTCACCTCCCTCCCCTTTTGCCCTTGTCTACTGGCTTATAAAAACTGTTTTGTTCAAACCCCATGGAGTGGGTGGTCATAGTCAATCCAGCCAGGTTAATCTCATGGCATTATTCCTTGTCATGGAATGTCGAACGAAACTTCGGCGTTTGATTATTGTCGCCAAATCGTGTTTCTCGCTGGAGTTAATGTCGTAATATTTTGTACTTGAGCTCTGTCATGGTGTGAACAATTCGTTGATTGGTCTTCAGCTAGGGACGGGATTAATGGGTACCACGTGGTCTAAGTGCGAATTAAGAAATTATTTCATTGTTATTTTACTGTGCAGGGTTGCGGGGAGTTGGCAAAAGTGCCGCCGAGATGGGGGGGGGGGGCAGGGGGGATGGGCAAATGCCCAAGGGCCCGGCGAGTTTAGGGCCCGGACTGAGCTGGCCAATCAACTTTTGAAAATACTATGACTGCCCCGCCCAGGGGCCCGAAATATCTGTCGGTGGGTCTGGTCGGCAACAGTTGTGTATCGCAGAACCCAGGGGTGGACCTATGTCAGTTAAGGCCCCCGCGCGCAGAAGAAAATATTGGGCCCTTTAGAAATAGAGAGACATTTCAAAGAGATAAACATTTGGCTGAAATATTCGGGGGCCCTGGTCACGCGCCCGCTGAGCCCGTCCTTAAATACACCGCTGGCAGACACCTCGTAGACGATTCAGCCTACTAAAAACAACAACTGAAGAACAAGCCAACAATTGGACACAATCCGTTCAGTATATGGACTTATCAAACACCTGTCTGTATTTCAAAACTTGTGTTTCTGGAGATTGTTTAGCAGGAAGTTTATGACACGTAGACATATGACTTAGTAATGAAACGTTTTAGTGCGTCCACAAAAATAACAGCACACCATTCAAGCATACATAAAACACACACAGACAAAAAACACATACAACATACTAGGACACAGTTTTGAACTTACATGATTCACTTTCAGGTCTTTGTAACTTTTCTCTCTCGTTTTCTAGTTTCTGTAAATGAAAATTTAAAAAAAAAATGTATTTTAGCCAAATGGCATTAAAACATTTATTACACAAAATATTAAAAAAATTAAAAGTAAAAAAAAAATCTAACAAACCAACAAACCATAATAACAAACATATTACAAACATAATACCAAGACAAAACATGGATAGGCAGATCCCAATATTCAAATTTAAGGTCAAATGTGACAAAGTGATGAGAACACATTTTTGGCTCAGAATAAGGAAATTATTTCAGGTGTGATCAGGTAGGGCAAAATTAAAAACAACAACAAAACAAACAAACATGTAAGCGCGCGTACACACACACACACACACACACACACACACACACACACATTATTTTACATGGTAAACAGAGAGGACAATGACTGAGGCCCAAGAAATTAAATTATGGACTATAACAGTGGTTCTCAGAGGGTGATTCGCTAGCTGATTTGAAGCAGGGGAACACAAGTTTGAATAGTCACTAAATCTAGAGTATTTAAGCTTTTCAGTTTTCCTATTTGCAATGGGGGGGGGGGCGGGGTTGGGGGGCGGGCGGCGAAAAACTCGAACGTTTCTTAGAGTATCGCGTATAGCAAAGTCTGAGAACCATTGAACTAGAAGGGGTTATTACAAACTTGTTATTGGGAGAACTAACAATCAGTCTGTACCGAACAAGTGCACAATTAAAAATGCCATATGCCGCATTAAGCTGATTCATTTCTCATATAAGTCCCCGACACAATAACGCTTCAGCAGTGAGCCAGATATTTGTTGCCGTCACTTGATCTGCACGCTGTGGGTGACGGGATAGAAATCAAACGGGTCCAGCCCCCTAACATTGCTAACTCGGGCATGGTGGAGATGAAACGACTAGTCACTACAAAAACCTTCACATGAGTGGTCAGTATGATCAAGAGACAAAGTACCTCATCCTCGTACTTTCCAGTTGCATTGTTCTAGTTGCGCCGTGCCAATACAGTGCTCAGCTCATAGAGTAAACATAATGTTGTATACAGAGTTTTTCGTATGGATAAGCAAACTAGGTTAACATTTAATCCCCCTCCCCCACCTCCACTACCATGGCGACCCAATTCCCATGAAACCTGATTCTGTCACCTTCCGATAAGTACTTTTGCATATCTTTGAATGTTTCTGTACAGGGCCACCAAATACTGGCTCTGATCATAAGTAAACAACAAATATGATTACGTCATATCTAGTTACAACAAACTTCTTTACAATTACAGCCATAACTATTTCTTTATTTCCCATTTCGAGCTATTAGTGTGCCTGGTAGTGTGCTGGCTATTAGTGTGCCTGGTAGTGTGCTGGCTATTAGAAGTGGGAGTGTGTTAAGATTGTGAGAATGTTTAAAAACGTTTTATCACATTTTAACCAACTGATATACACACGAAAAAAAAAACAAAAAAAAAACGCGCGAGTCGTCTCATATTGTTTAACACAGTTACTAGTTGTGTGACAGACATATTGTGTGACAGACATATTGTGTGACAGACATATTGTGTGACAGACATATTGTATGACAGACATATTGTGAGGCAGACATATTGTGTGACAGACATATTGTGTGGCAGACATATTGTGTGGCATATTGTGTGGCAAACATATTGTGTGACATATTTGTGGCAGACATATTGTGTGGCAGACATATTATGTCGCAGACATATTGTGTGGCAGACATTCCGTTTTTTCGGTCATAGTGCTGAATACACTGTCAGTTATATGATAACAATTCTATTCACAGCACAACACTTTTATGCCTATGTGCATTTCAGGTACAGTGCACTATGCTCTATCTTTGAGTAATGGGTAGTTGGGTCTATGAAAGAAGGGTGCACAGAAATGATTGGCACATAACAATCTAAAGGAGTCCCTGATAAAAAAATAAAATAAATTTAAGATTTCAAAAAAAAAAAAAAAAACAGGGACGAAGCTACAACATTTTTTTTAAAACTGTGGAAATCGTAATATTAAAGTTTTCTGCACTATGTCTAGACAAATAGACCCCTCCCCCCCCCCCAACCCAAACAAAAAAAAACACGGGAAAAAAATAAAAAAAAATAAATAAAAAGCTTAAATTAACTCTGATCTAATGTCTTGTAACAATCAAAGACTAAGTTAACTCTGATCTAACGTCCTGTAACAATCAAAGACTAAGTTAACTCTGATCTAACGTCCTGTAACAATCAAAGACTGAGTTAATTTACTTACTTGTCAGCGCTACGTACTAAAAATTTATTGCCCCCAACAATGAACAATAATGTCCATAAAACGAAAGAAAATTTGCTTTGGAAAACACAATCAAAACTCTTATCTCTAGGCAATATTTACCACAAGTCTGTACAATCCAATAATGAAACACTCTTGTCTAGAATTCTTTCGGAATTTAGTAAGGGACGAAATAAGTCACAATTTTAAACTTTAAACGTTTATTTCACTTTAAGACTTTTTTTTCAACATGGCGGACATATCTTCATGTCCTACAACTGATAAGTTTTAGTCACATTGCCAGTTAGGTCTAAAAAAAATAATACATCAACAAACTTTACTCCAATCTCCAAGTTGGTTTCTATTCAAAACTATCGATAATATTTTAATAAATCGTTTTTGGTTTCAGCCGTCAAAGAAAAAAAAAATTTCGCCACGTAAAAAAAAAAAATCTGGAACCAACGAGCTCGCTACCAACAGGCAAACACTATGTCGCCATGGAGATGATTCAGCTAATCAAAAGACTCGAGATATCCCCCTTTAAGGACCTACAATGATAATGGCTTTCAATTTCAACCTTTTCTGATTTTCTCCCAACAAGTGGAGTTACTGGTGTGTGTTTAAAAATCGAAACGTGGTATCAATAGCACAGGGTGGGAGGGGTTAGGGGGTAGGGAGAAAGGTAGTTTATTGGGTGTTTATTTAGCAGGGATTGATCGAGGGTGGAAAGTACATGGAACATTTGGTGACACCCAGGTACGGGTTGATCAGATAAGCCCCTTTCTACGATTGTCGTTTGGAGTTGGGGGGATGGGGTGAGGGTGTGAGTAAAGGGCAGTGTCTCATTGTTCAATTAAAGCGACAATTATATTTGTCTATTGCTCTTGTCTAGAATATGAGAGTACCAGGCCAACAGCGGCTATTGGTGCTGCTCGGACATCTGGACACTGGATCAAGTGGGCAATAATTGACTTTCTGGGCACTGGTGTTGCACGACTTTCTCATACACAGTTTTCTGGTCATTGTTACATGACTTTCTGGTCACTTGTTCATAGCTTTCTGGTCATTGTTACATAACTTTCTGGTCACTGGTTCGTACATAGCTTTCTGGTCATTGTTACATGACTTTCTGGTCACTGGTTCGTACATAGCTTTCTGGTCATTTGTTATATGACTTTATGGACACTGCTGTTACTAAACCATGGAGCTTAACAGTCCGTCCACATATGACATGTATCATACAGCCCACATATGACATGTATCATACAGCCTACATATGACATGTATCATACAGCCTACATATGACATGTATCATACAGCCTACATACGACATGTATCATACAGCCTACATATGACATGTATCATACAGCCTACATAACGCATGAAGGTGGGGTAGTGGCGTGTAGTTTTTTTTGTTAAAATCCGTTTTATATAATTATAATATGTTGAGGGATGTGGGTAGATGATGTCTGTTGTATTGCGCCAATAATACAGTGTGTGTGTGTGGGGGGGGGGGGTCTTTGTGAAAGAAAACTAAGGGGGAGGGGGTGAAATGTGTTGTATATTAACTTAATGGGGAGGGATTACTTTAAATATTTTATTTTATTTAGAGCAACCCCTGGGAGTCCATTGACGACTGTGGATCCCTATTGCCAGATGGTCAGGTCAACAATGACCACATATATCTTGAAGGTCAGTGGACATTAATATGCAAACTAAGATAAAATACTAAATAATAACAAATTTTTTTTCAATTCATCTTATCCGACGTTCGAGACAGTATCCGTAGTTCCTTCTTTTATCCCCACCATGACCGGAAGTTTATTACATTAGCTTAGGGGAGGGCAAACTTTTTTGAGCCGCGGGCCGAATGAGGCTCGTAAATTTGACCGGTGGGCCGCATGAGGCTCGTAAATTTGACCGGAAGGACGGACAAAGTAAAGATTGATGACGTGTACAAATATGAATTTAATTCAAATGTCAGAACTTAGGCAAGTGGCACACCGGCGGCCGGATCAACTAGTCAGACGGGTCAGTTTCGGCCCATTGCCGTAGTTTACCGATGGAATAACACACATATTTCAAACATACTGACTGGAATAACACACAGATTTCAAACATAATGACTGGAATAACACACAGATTTCAAACATACTGACTGGAATAACACACAGATTTCAAACATACTGACTGGAATAACACACAGATTTCAAACATACTGACTAGAATAACACACAGATTTCAAACATACTGACTGGAAAAACACACAGATTTCAAACAAGATTTCAATAATACTGACTGGGAAAACATGCTGACTGTCATAAATAGTCAAACCACTGTCCATTGTAAATGAAATAAACTTTACGTGTAAAACAACTTATGCTTTTACTCTGAAGTGCACAATGGTCATCCAATTAAGTGGACACAACCCAAAACAGAATAACTTTAGATAACGGTATAATGACTTACTACGTGTGATATAACCTATACTTTCAATGTATCCTTTTAATACTGTGTATCAGAAGAAATAGAAACAACTGTCGACAGCCTCAAACATCAGGAAATGTATAAAATCAAACAGTCCATAAAAAGGCTGAACATTATACGAGGTTGACATAAAAATATAATGTAATCAATAATAGTTCTCTCTCCTGGCATTACCTCCCCTTCCAAAATCTCTAGTATATTCTGAATGAGGAAATGTACAAAGCTAAAGAAAAAAAATTGAATAAACAGTGGGCCTAATGGTGTTTGTTGAATAATTGAATAATAAATTTGTTTACAACCAAGTTTCATTGAATATGAATAGGACGTCTTGACACAGGTTGATTTTAATCTATTGGCTTACGTAAACAAAAAATCTGGCATATAAAAGAGTGAACAATTGGCATGGAACTGGAAAAGTCGTTTTCATATACAGTGTGTGTGTGTGTGTGTGTGCTGTCATACAAATCAATGCGTCTTTAAACAGTTGTCCATATCATGGATTGTGATATGTGTGTGTCTTTGTGGGTGTGTGTGCGTGTGTGTGTGTGAGCAATATACTATTGTACTGAAATGCTCGGGTACCTATTTTATCTATCTATCTATCTATCTATCTATCTATCTATCTATCTATCTATCTATCTATCTATCTATCTATCTATCTATCTATCTATCTATCTATCTATCTATCTATCTATCTATCTATCTATCTATCTATCTATCTATCTATCTATCTATATATATATATATATATATATATATATATATATATATATATATATATCGGTATATATATCTATCTATCTATATATATGTGTAATTGTCTATGCATTTGTTTGTCTGTCTACATGTATGTCTGTCTTTCAATCGCTGCGTCCGATAATGTGTGTCTATGTTATTGTGCATGTCTATGTTATTGTGTGTGTCTATGTTATTGTGTGTGTCTATGTTATTGTGTGTGTCTATGTTATTGTGCGTGTCTATGTTATAGTGTGTGTCTATGTTACTGTGTGTGTCTATGTAATTGTGTGTGTGTCTATGTTATTCTGTGTGTCTCTAAGTATTCATATTTGCCCCACATGTTTGATCCATACGTCAGTCTCTACCTAATACATTCATTAAATAAAAACAACATTCAACGAACAAATAAAAAAAAAGGGGGCGGGGCTAAAAAAAAGCCCCCCCCATCCCCTCCGCCCACATCCAATCAGCTGCAGACAGTGTTATCGTGTATCATGTTTATTTAGCCTAATAGAATGTTGTGGCTAATAGATTGGCCGTTCTTACATCCCAGCAGTGGGTGTGTAGAGTCAGTCTATGCCAGTCTAAGGCATTGTCGGTATAGATCAGTGTTTCCCAAAGTGTGGCACGCATACCCCCAAGGGAGTGCACGAAGAGTTTGGCAGCACGGGTATGCACTACAGTGTGGGGTGAGATCATCCACGGCTAAAGTGAAAGCCCAATGAAATGACGGGAAACCATGACAGTAAAACAATAGACAAGTTTGATTTTGTTTTGTTATTTTAATTAGGGGTACACAGTTTAACATAAATAGCTAAAGGGGGGTACGCAGATATCAAAAGTTTGGGAAACACTGTCATAGATGAAAAAAGGGAGCAGCATTAATTGCCCCATAAGTCGTGTATAGGGTCACAGCTGACTGGTATGTTAAGTGCACACTCCTAAACCCTTTTACAGCCGTGGATTTAAGATCAAGGGGGATAAACAACTCAACATTACATGTCTTTCAAAGCTTTTACACTGAGAAGGTCTTTGCAATACGCGGGGGAGGGGGGTGTTGGGGGGTGTTGGGGGGATTAAGTGTAGCGGGGCCTGATTGGCTACATTAATGTAAAAAAAAATCTCCAAACGCATGACCTTACTAGGGCACGGTGATCTGGGGCCCTTCCCCCCCCCAATGGCCACTTCAAAAAGCCCCCATTGCCTGCCCACTGCTATATGACTGGATGATTTTTTTTATTTTAAATTTAATGTCTAAGCCTCACGGGTCTGATGGATTAAAACATTTTCACACAAAAACGTTTTATTCTGTTCTTCTTGAATGTACATTTTTTAATGTGTCGTTGAAAGACGATAAAGATGACACATACAACAACACTTGGAAATTGTGGTTTTATACCAGACGTAGTTGGACAATCTCCTTTTATAAACCAACTTTCCTTTCACACAAGTTCAAACTATCTTTAAAAGTCGTACTTTACTTTTCTACCAGACAGCAGTCTTCAAGCTGTAATAAAGTGTTAAATATTTACATAAATCGATAAAACTTGTATTGATCTAGCCCTCTCCCCCAACCCAACGCTATTTATTCATAGAAATGTGTTATTGTAAAAAGTAAAACGGGCTGTTACAGTTTTTGTGTGGAATGTTTCAGTTTCCCGCCACTTTTTATGTTTCATATCTACAAGAAACGGACTGATACTTCATTATAAAGAACTCACACCTTGGACTAAACCCTACACGATTAGGGGGTAAAGACACTCCACCTTGGACTAAACCTACACGATTAGAGGGTAAAGACACTCCACCTTGGACTAAACCCTACACGATTAGGGGGTAAACACTCAATATTGAACTAAACCCTACATGATTAGGGGCCGATACTTGACTCTACATTAGGGGGTAGGGGGTAAAGACACTCCACCGTGGACTAAACCATTCGAGAGGCACCCTAAGTCTTAACCTGTCAGCCGGGACAAAAAGTCCTATGATGGTCACTTTTTGAATGACACGTACATTGGTGTTGGTGAAGCCTGGTGAAGTCAATCTTCGACTGGACTAGGTTGAAACGTGTTTGTGTCTGCTGATACCTAAACTGCGGACACTGGTGGTCTGACAACAGAAGGAAATCTTCGGTTATGTATACCCTAGCAGTTCAATTACAAGGTTATTCAAGGTTATTATTTTGCAGCCTTACCTTAACAAAGGAAAAATTATACGCAGGGCCGGCGATGGAGAGTACTGTGGCTAAAACCACATGAACTGTTTTGGTTACAAAAAATAAGTAAGTCGCAGAATTTGTGGATAGCGCGACATACGCTATTTGTGGTAGGGTGTGTGTGTGTGTGTGTGTGTGTATGGAGGGGGGTTGAGTCATTCCTACGTTTTTGGGAGCCGTAGACAAGAGTAAACTTTAGTGCCCTTTGCAGGTAAATATGAGGGCCCTTGAAAAACACTGTCAAGACTACATGTTGCTCATCGTGGGTCCCCTTGTAAGCTTATCGTTGACAACCTTGACCTATCTACCCCTGGCTGCTAGTATCCCGGACACCTGACCATCTCTTAGTTTGCCCCACATAGTGAATGCGGCGCACGACTTAAGTCAGACACAGGCTCCATGCCAATAGTTTCGGCATTAGGGGAGGGGAACTGGAGCGACTGAAGGTAGTCCAGCGCCTGAAGACAATAGATGAATAAAACATTGGACATTCTAAATGTATGTTTATTTTATGTCGTATATAGGCTAAAGCCAACGAGATATACCCAAAAAGAGCTCCAGCAAAAATAGAATTTCTATTCACTCAAGTGCTGCAGCACCTGTTTACCACGATGTGGTATTCATAATAGGGGTGGTGGGAGTGGGGCACGCTAGAGCTCAATGAAAGATAGCCACACAGCTCTGTAAAGAACAAGAACGTAATCAAAATTAACTGTAAGTAAGTACGTCTAAAAATGCAGGAAAATGTTTTACCTGGGGCAGCGAGAAACAAAACTATGTGCCGCAAGTAGTTTGTTTTTAAAGTTGTGTGCTGCTCACAAGTAATCGGCTTGTTCTCAGGGGGTCCCCACAGTGCCCAATTTTATAACTTTATTGACGTCTATATTTTATTTTCAACGCCCTCCGCATCAAACGACCTAAATCCGCCTCTGACACAATCATTAGGTCAAATTGACATTGACATTAACAGTAATGTAGGATTAAGTTTCAACTCAATGTAGTCACGTCATAACCAAAGCTCGTGATATTCGGCTATAAGATTAATATGTGAAGAGAATCGATACTACGGTTTTGATTATGTGCATGTTAATCGACATAAAAACCATGGAGTGAGAGTGGGATAGGGGGAGCTGCGGTAGGGAGGGGGGTAATGTACCCCACCTGTCTTGGTTGTATTTTTTCTCTTTATTTGTTACTCTTTGACTTGATGCAAAGTTAACTGATCCGCCTAAGGAACCGTTGCAGCTTAATTTATTCATGTGACCTACAGATGTTAACATAACTGGTGCTAGTATTAGGCTGAAAGTGGGAGACGCCACAGACGTGCCAGTGCAGGGGTGGAAACAAACTTTTCTGAATCGCGGGGCACAATGGTTACTTTACTTTCTCAGCGGGCCCGGACCAAGAGCAGATAGGTGAAGCTTTTATATAAAATTAATAAAACTTTGTTCTTATAGTCATAGTTATGAACGAGCGGAGGTGAGCAGTCCAGGGGCAGAATCACGACGTGGCCCGCTGGCCAGAGTTTGCCCATGTATGCGTATATCAAAAAAGCCGACTATATCCAAATAAATAAACCCAACTCTACAACGTAAATGTCGTAACCAAAACCTCTAGTTGTTCAGATGTATTCTAAGATACTGTGGTATATGGAACTAATTGAAGGCATGCATCTCACATAATGGTATACAGGCAATATACATATATTGCTGGGAATCGTATGGTTACACCAGGCCCATCTTAGCAGCAGTATGGGCCCACGGAAAACAAGGGTGTCGGGGCCCCTGTGACAACAATTAAATGCGAACTTTTTTTTTTAATATTTAGGTGACAAGAGAAAATATTATCACCTGACACCCCCACCCCACCCCCAACACACGCCTGAGTCCTGGGGGTGGTCGTACTATTTGCCAGACCAGGTGGCCCCTGATCAAAGAAGTGAATGTCATTAAATAAACGGTAGATTCAGAGCCGTAGCTGGCTATTGTGGTGCCCTATTCGAATTACATACCAGTCTGAAATGTGCAAAAAAATTTAACAGCGCCCTTTCGACGTCCCTTTCCTAGTTAGGCGCCCTGTGCGCCCTCACAACCCACAGTACCCTTCCTACGCCACTGGGTGTATTATATCAACGGTTCACTAACATTTTACTTAACAAACCTCTTATTAAGGAGTGTTTCCGGTCTACCAAACTCTTTACAATTCAGTGGCGGCCTTAGCAGAACTGATAAATAACTCAGGCCTAGGGCTCGTGTTAAATGCGGGGGCCTACATACGGAACTATATGCTATATATCACGTGAAAACGCTTCTATTGTGAGCCCCATTTAGGACCTGGGTCGGTTGCCCTAGTCGCAACTTTTAAGGCCGCTATTGTGTTGTTGTTTTGGTTTCCCTGAATAAGAACAAAGCCCTTTAGTGTTCCGCGGAGCACAGTTTGTGAACCACTGTATTGTATGAAACATTACAGGTTGTCTACACTGATTCTTTTACTACAACTGGTTCTAGTGGTGTTGCCATATTGTAATGACTTGGTTTCCCAGCAGTGGAAAAACGTAAATGGATGTACATGTTGCGTGTCGAATAAATCTGTCCAAACCGATCCTTTGATCTATTGCTCCCAAAGTGAAATCTATATATAGATCGGTAATCAGTGACTTACTTTAAACCAACAAATTATTGAACATGAGATCCACGTGTGACCTATAAATAGTATTCTTACACATTCTTGTTTTTAATTATGATCAAGGCTGAAAACTACAACCAGAGCCATTCTTGTGGACAGCTGGCAACCAGAGCCATTCTTGTGGACAGTTGGCAACCAGAGCCATTCTTGTGGACAATTGGCAACCAGAACCATTCTTGTGGACAGTTGGCAACCAGAACCATTCTTGTGGACAGTTGGCAAACAGAGCCATTCTTGTGGACAGTTGGCAACCAGAGCCATTCTTGTGGACAGTTGGCAACCAGAGCCATTCTTGTGGACAGTAGTTAAACTTGGCAATCGGTGCCTGATGAGGGTGGGGTCTTGCCCCTGTAAGAAGCTCGTGTTTCCTGTTTATTTACACAGTTCAAAAAAATCTTGTCGCTTGACAGACATAAACTTTCCAAGTGCTGAGTCTTTAATTGAAACGTTGTGTGCCGGCCACTGTGTAGTACCATACTCAAATGTTGACATTTTTTCTAGCAAGGAGAATGACTGAAACATGTCTAGTTTACTTGTCTCTAAATGACTGAAACATGTCTAGTTTACCTGTCTCTAAATGACTGAAACATGTCTAGTTTACTTGTCTCTAAATGACTGAAACATGTCTAGTTTACCTGTCTATAAATGACTGAAACATGTCTAGTTTACTTGTCTCTTAATGACTGAAACATGTCTAGTTTACTTGTCTCTAAATGACTGAAACATGTCTAGTTTACCTGTCTATAAATGACTGAAACATGTCTAGTTTACTTGTCTCTTAATGACTGAAACATGTATAGTTTACCTAACTCTAAATGACTGAAACATGTCTAGTTTACCTGTCTCTAAATGACTGAAACATGTCTGGTTTACCTGTCTCTAAATGATTGAAACATGTCTGGTTTACCTGTCTCTAAATGACTGAAACATGTATGGTTTACCTGTCTCTAAATGACTGAAACATGTATGGTTTACCTGTCTCTAATTGACTGACACATATCTAGTTTACCTGTCTCTAAATGACTGAAACATGTATGGTTTACCTGTCTCTAATGACTGAAACATGTCTTGTTTACCTGTCTCTAAATGACCATGTACATGAGAGTTTTGTTTAATTTGTTACATTTTTCTCCTATACCTGAACTGGTCATCGTTGGTATTACTAAAAGAATTCATTGGACTTGTTCGTTTAACTTGAAATTGTCCTTTTCTCACATTCAATAGATACAGACTAATTGAATTTGTTACAGATGTATCAATGAATTACAAGGGTGTTTACATTTATGGTTGTGTAAAATTGGAATCTGTAAGCTTCGTCATGATTTTCCAATTTTGCTTTTTAAGTCCGTTTCTTTTAGGAATAGAAATCTAAAATGATATTGTAATTGAATTCAGGAATATCGGTAATTGTATAATACTAATATCATCCCATTGATACAATAGCATTGGTTGGGGGGGGGGTAGAATGTTTTTCTTAATTTGCGTATCGACTTGACAGATGTAATGACGTGACACCACTAAACTAAAGGCCTTCATGTAGTAATGACGTGACACCACTGAAGGCCTACGTGTAGTAATGACGTGACACCACTAAAGGCCTACGTGTAGTAATGACGTGACACCACTAAACTAAAGGCCTAAGTGTAGTAATGACGTGACACCACTGAAGGCCTACGTGTAGTAATGACGTGACACCACTAAAGGCCTACGTGTAGTAATGACGTGACACCACTAAACTAAAGGCCTAAGTGTACTAGTATTAGGTGTTAAAACAAAGTGAATTAAAATCTACATCTGTTGGGCTGAAACAATCGAAATATTTTGATACTTTCGTTTATTTATTTTTTTTAAAGCCAGATTTTTTTTATTCTCCTTGCGTGACTATTTTAAATAATAATAGAGTGAGTATATATCATGTGTTAATACAAAAACTAATAAAACCACTGAGCCTATAAGGCTGTAATCGCTCATTGGGGCTGACAGTTTCGATCTGCCAATAGAAATTAATCGTCTGTTCCGACCATCCAATAGAAATTAATCTTCTGGCCATAAAGCACAGAACAAATAGTTTCGGTGCTCCCTGGTCCGTGCCAGGTAAATTAACTTCTGTTCCCTAGATGGCCACGTGATGAAAGGTAACCTCAAGTTATGGTCAAAGTCTAATCTTTATAAGGTCGCAGTTAAACCTGAAGATATTAACCCAATTTCACTTTTTTTTTTTAATTCAGTGAAACAGACTTCTGGATTGAAAAGTGCGAGACTTTTTTTGCAGGTATGAACATGCACCAATGTCTAAAGACTGACTAACTATAAATACAATCATGGGCGTCGCTAGGAATTTTTCCAGGGGGGGGCAAATAACAATTTTATGACATTTTTTTTTAAATGTAAGGGGTGGGGGAGCAAATGCCCCCCTCTTATAATGCCTTTTTTTAATGTTGGGGGGCCCCCTTGCCCCCCATGGATACAATAGAATATGTGTTTGAAGAGGGCCGTTACAAAGGGGGCGGGGCAATCTCAGGGGCCCCTGCTCTAAAAGGCCCTGCCAAGTACAGAAACCGGCTATTAAAGAGATTGGTGTGCGTGACTAGAGATGACCCATTCGTTGCGTTGTGTGACCAGAGGGGAGCCCATTCGGTGGGTGGGTGTGAGAGCAGAGGAGACCCATTCGTGGAAGTGGAAGTGACCAGAAGGGGCCCATTCGGTGAGCATGTGTGTGTGACCAGAGTGGAGTCCAATCGGTGGGTGTGAGACAAGAGGAGACCCATTTAGGGTGTGTAAATGACCCGAGTTTACCCATTCGTGGATGTGTAAATTTACCAAATGAGGGCCTATTGGCTGGTAACATCATTGATGTAGATGGTCTGAGGAGATAAAAAGCGAACATGTGTGGATGGCCTGTGGATAAAGGTGGACATTTAAATGATCTATGTTGACATGATGAATCTTTTAGTTGACCTACGGAGACAATAGCACAATATTGACATGACCTTTAAGGCATTAGATTTAAGAGACGATAGGGCGTCTGGCTTGTCTTTAGTAATCCTACACAGTAAACTGTTTGCCATTGTTTCCCAACATTCAGTACGATCCACATTTATCATTACTTCTTATAGACTGAGACACCATTTGGATGACGTCATTTCAAACTTAGGGCCGGGTTCTTCTATACATTAAATTAGTTATATCAAACAAAAAAAAAAACTTAGAAAGTAGTATCAGAAAAAAAACAACAACCTATGTATGCAGAGTTTACATTTTTTTTTACATAGGTGACTTGTTAGAGTAACTTTGGAATCTTTAAGTGAATCTTAGACCAGCTACAGCTTATCTCGGAGTTCATAGGTCATGACCTCGTGACTTCACTTCTAGTAGATTAGCTTAAATCTGAACAAGTGGGTACGTTTAAAGACTCACATTATTACTGGTAGATTAAAACTTTATCCATCTTATCTATCTATCTATCTATCTATCTATCTATCTATCTATCTATCTATCTATCTATCTATCTATCTATCTATCTATCTATCTATCTATCTATCTATCTATCTATCTATCTATCTATCTATCTATCTATCTATCTATCTATCTATCTATCTATCTATCTATCTATCTATCTATCTATCTATCTATCTATCTATCTATCTATCTATCTATCTATCTATCCATCCATCCATCCATCCATCCATTTCTATCTAACTATTAATTTCAACCCCTAAATGACAGCATTGGTTTGCTATACATCGTATTGTTGGGACTGTGAATTGAGTATAACGAGGACCCATGTGGGGTTGTGTAGGCAGGGCCGAATTAAGGCTTGATAAGGCCCTAAGCTTTTTGATAAATGGGGCCCTTTCGTTTCCAGATATTGTATATCAGTGCCAAAAGCTTAAGTATACATGCCAATAGCTCACTCGGACAAACGTTTGGGGACCCCCAAAAAAGTGGGGGCCTTAAGCTATAGCTTGTGCTGCTTATACGTAAATCCTGCACTGGGTGTAGGTGACGGGTTTGAGTCCCCAAGGAGGGTAATGACTTACATGTCTCCGTGGTAGTATTAACGTCGGCTCTAGTGACATTTAAAAAAAAAAACGATTTCGTAACAGTAAATGAGGGATGGACAGCCTGAAAAGTTGTAAGAGACCCTGAGCCCTTTGAGGCCCCTGTTGTCTGTTCCTTTCCATCATCTGGTATAAATCACCTGACAATTCAGGTGTACAAAGCCCTGTTTTCATAGCTATTCATTCTAGGAAGAGCCCTGGTTATAGGATCAACAAATATCGTTGTGTATAGCAGACTGCCAATAGAAGGAATAGAAGGAATAGGTTCAACTAGTTTGTTGTTTGATTCATTTCAAGGCGAGTAGATGTTTTAAAACTTTCTGTTCAGTTCATCTAAAGGCGAATAGATGTTTTAAAACTTTCTGTTCAGTTCATCAGAAGGCGAATAGATGTTTTAAAACTTTCTGTTCAGTTCATCTAAAGGCGAATAGATGTTTTAAAACTTTTTGTTCAGTTCATCTAAAGGCGAATAGATGTTTTAAAACTTTCTGTTCAGTTCATCAGAAGGCGAATAGATGTTTTAAAACATTCTGTTCAGTTCATCTAAAGACGAATAGATGTTTTAAAACTTTCTGTTCAGTTCATCTAAAGGCGAATAGATGTTTTAAAACTTTCTGTTCAGTTCACCTAAAGGCGAATAGATGTTTTAAAACTTTCTGTTCAATATCGTTTTTTCTTAAAACACAGAAGATGTATATCACATCCTAAATAATTGTAAACATGTGACATTCAAATGGTCATGTTATATTACGTGATATCACGTGTCAATATTTGACAAAATATGTATTTAAAAAAGTAACACCAGAGCATGGGCACATGTTAAAATACCAGAGTATCACAGAAGAATGTGTACAACAAACAGTATGAAGTGTGTAACAAATAGAATGTGTACAACAAACAGTATGAAGTGTGTAACAAATAGAATGTGTACAAAAAACAGTATGAAGTGTGTAACAAATAGAATATGTACAAAAACAGTATGAAGTGTGTAACAAATAGAATGTGTACAAAAAAATTATGAAGTGTGTAGCAAATGTTTACAAAACATAAACAATTGAGTCACGCTTGGCTGTTTCACAGATAACACAATGTGTATATTAAACACCCCACAAATAGCACAATTAAACAATTAAGAACCATGACGATATATGAGATGCTGAAATTGTCCACTCACCTGTTGGACCATACGCATGCGAAGCCTTGTCATGTTGTCATGGATACTTTCTGTATCTGTCGCCATCTTGGCTCCTGTGTTGCCCCGACGACCAGCGGACCTTTAAAAACGAAACTTTGGATATTTTTCTCTCAATCAAGAAACTTCTAACAGTTTAACACTTTTTACATTGTCTGAAATAACTGTTCCGTCATGTTTCATGGTTTACACTTTCAAAACAATAGAAATCAACATGAAAACTAAGGAAAATAAGTACACTTGACTCCAGATTTTTCTTTTTTTCAAGTCAAAGTTTTTACACACGGACTAAAAAAAAAATCAAAATGGCCGCTAAACACCCGTGAACACGTCACGTTATTAATCTCTGGTACCACCTATGTTTGTATGTGTGTGTGTGTGTCTGTGCTCCTGCTCTCTTTCACTCTTTCTTTTCAAAAAATCAGTACCGCAATGAAATAGAAAAAAAAAAAAAGGTCATTCGTAACCGCGGTGTCGCTATTCAAATGATTCAAACGCCACCTGTAGAAATACTTTCAGGTCTATCAAGTTGAGGGGAGGAAAACTTGAGATTAGAGATTAAAAATCGATAGTGGCACGAGGGGTATCGAGACACGCCATTTGAAGTCGTTTTGGCTATCTGTTGTTGGTTTTTTTTTTCGCCTGTAGTTTTAATACATTTTAGCTGAGTGTTAGAGATTATAAAAGATTACGAATAAGACAGAAAAGTCTATTCACCGTTAAGTGTTCATGGTACTGATTTGCTCCATGTTTTATTAACTCTTCTAGACTTTTGTTTACAATATGGCCGAAATAAAATAACAACAATGAAAGGATTTTTAATTACCTAAGCTACTTAAGCCCAGTGCACTGAAAAATGCTTCTGTTTATCTGAGGTACATTGATTTTCTTCTTGAAATTTCGCGGGACACGTTGAGTCCAAAAATACTGTACACGGCGGGGCAATAAATGAGCATTTAATTATTACTAACATTTTTTTTTAAATTCTTACCCATTCTCCACTTACCTTTTTTTTACCATTTATTAACACTTTGTATCACACTTCATCACAGGCCCGTAGCGTGCGGAGGGGGGGGGAATGCCAGGGGAGGGGCGGGACCCCCCTGCGTTTTGTCTGGCCCCCTCTGCTTATTTGTTCTACTTAGTAAAATGTATTACCTGCCCCCCCCTCGCTATTGCATAGCCCCTGCTGTAGAATGCCTGGCCCCTGCTGTAGAATTTTCACGCTACGGGGCTGCTTCATCACCCCCTTCCCAAATGTCTTACGTAATTAATGAACGACCCTCATGATGCATGAGCCCCTGACATGTGATAGGGTTACACCTGTTACGGTAGCCCTGTTTGAAGGCCCTAAGTTGACATGCTTTGAATGCTACCATCTCCCTGATAACCTTTGACTACTGACCCCCCCCCACCCCTCAGCCTACCCCGACCAAAATTACAAAGTAGTTTCATCCCCAAGTGCTTGACAATCGGACCGACTGCCATTCCATCTGTCGGGAATGGTTGATAGCAATGTACTCTTGCTAGAATGTGAAACTCTTTTTATTTTAAAATGAGTTAACACCTATTGAGTACCACAACAGTTGGGCAAAATTTATTCTTTTAAGATAACAACAGGCTCAATTTTTATACGGCTCCAGTAGTTTAAATTTCCCACCACAGCCCTCTTAGAAGTGGGGGCCCCACAGAATAGAAATTATCCAATGAAGGCGATTGTGGTGGCCCACAAGGAGCTCACTCACCACTGAGCAAGATATCGATAGCCAGTGCGAGAATGAGTATAGTTTTTAAGATGGGCGTCTTGGACTACTGCCCAATTATTCGATTCCTTGAAACGCCCAAGTGTTACGCAATCGGTTTTGTTTGGCAGCGCACAGACTGGATCAAACAGTTGGTTTTGTTTGGCAGTGCACAGACTGGATCAAACAGTTGGTTTTGTTTGGCAGTGCACAGACTGGATCAAACAGTTGGTTTTGTTTGGCAGTGCACAGACTGGATCAAACAGTTGGTTTTGTTTGGCAGTGCACATACTGGATCAAACAGTTGGTTTTGTCAATGTCCACCATCTCTCATACAACAGCCCAGTCAATGACCACCATCTCTCTTACAACAGCCCAGACAATGACCACCACCTCTCATACAACAGCCCAGTCAATGACCACCACCTCTCATACAACAGCCCAGTCAATGACCACCACCTCTCATACAACAGCCCAGACAATGACCACCATCTCTCATACAACAGCCCAGTCAATGACCACCACCTCTCATACAACAGCCCAGTCAATGACCACCACCTCTCATACAACAGCCCAGTCAATGACCACCACCTCTCATACAACAGCCCAGACAATGACCACCACCTCTCATGCAACAGCCCAGTCAATGACCACCACCTCTCATACTACAGCCCAGTCAATGACCACCACCTCGCATACAACAGCCCAGTCAATGACCACCACCTCACATACAACAGCCCAGTCAATGACCACCACCTCTCATACAACAGCCCAGTCAATGACCACCACCTCTCATACAACAGCCCAGTCAATGACAACCACCTCTCATACAACAGCCCAGTGGGACGGGTGGCCGAGTGTTGTAGATACTCAACTGTCGACCTGAGAGTCCTGGGTTCGATTCTCGGTGAGAACCATGTGGAATTTTCCCACAAGTCCACCCAGCTTAAAATGGTAAAGAAACATTCATTCTAATAACAAATTGAGTCAGAGATTTTTAAAGGTTTTTTGAGGGTTCAGTGGAGACTTTCGAGGGACATTGAAACAAAACATTCGGGAGTAACTGATTGCCAAATATCCTAAATGAATCAATACTGCAGCTGTGTCCTTTGAAAATGGACGCCAAGTTTATCCGTCTATAATAAAATGTGCTGGCTGCCGTAACTCTGTGTCACCATTATTGAAGTATGGATGTCCCGTTACTTGTTTGAAATTGTAACCCTTGTTTATGTATGTTTGTCAGGGCTCGATTTACCGCCGGGGATATCCCCGGCACTGAGAACTGTCATTCCCGGCTCTGTTTAGATAATTTCATCCCCTCCGGGGATGAAACCATAGACATTTATCCCCGGCTCTGCAGAAATTTTTTGTCATCCCCCGGCACTGCTTTTTCTTAAATCGACCACTGATGTTTGTGTGTGTGTGTATGTGTGTGTGTATGTGTGTAAATGTAAGTGACCTAGAAAGTAAATCAATGTATGTTTGTGTATGTGTGTAAATGTAAGTGACCGAGAAAGTAAATCAATGTATGTTCGTGTATGAAATCAAGCCTATGTAAGTGTGTTTTATGCATTTAATTATTGACTAAATTTATTGTATCATATATTTATTGGCTGGTGCAATGGGCGCTCTCCATGGACTCTCCATCACCTCCCCCACCCCACCAAACCCTCAACATATGCCTGTTACTTTGTTGTTTTTTTTTCTCTGTCGTTGTAAAGGGGTGCATTATTTTATGGCACCCGGAGCCTCAGCCGCCTTTAGATCGGCTACTGCCTTCGATTATTGTATATAGAAACGAGCACAGCAGAAGTCTAGTCTGTATATTAGATTTTGGTAGAACCATAAATGCACATTATGTAGAGCAGAAGTCCAGTATTTATACTCTAAATGCACATTATGTAGAGCAGAAGTCCAGTATGTATACTCTAAATAGACATTGTGTAGAGCAGAAGTCCAAGGAAATATTGACAACTGTAAAAAAACGATCAAGTTTCGATGTTCAATATTGGAGGCAAATGTTTAATACAGCAGTCTGATGTTCAATATTGAGGCAAATGTTTAATACAGCAGTCTAATGTTCAATATTGGAGGCAAATGTTTAATACAGCAGTCTAATGTTCAATATTGGAGGCAAACGTTTAATACAGCAGTCTAATGTTCAATATTGGAGGCAAATGTTTAATACAGCAGTCTAATGTTCAATATTGGAGGCAAATGTTTAATACAGCAGTCTAATGTTCAATATTGGAGGCAAATGTTTAATACAGCAGTCTAATGTTCAATATTGGAGGCAAATGTTTAATACAGCAGTCTAATGTTCAATATTGGAGGCAAATGTTTAATACAGCAGTCTAATGTTCAATATTGGAGGCAAATGTTTAATACAGCAGTCTAATGTTCAATATTGGAGGCAAATGTTTAATACAGCAGTGTAATGTTCAATATTGGAGGCAAATGTTTAATACAGCAGTCTAATGTTCAATATGGAAAGCTATTGTTTAAAATACATGTCTAATATTTGCGAGCAAATGTTCAACATTGAAGGGAAATGTTCGACATAGACAGATGTGAATATAGCAGTCAAATGTTGTCAATCGCAATTTAATATAGCAGAAAAATATTCTATATTGCAGACGATTCTATTGCAGACGGTTCTATATAGCAGGCGATTGTTCTATACAGCATGCGATTGTTCTATATAACAGTCAATTGTTCTATATGACAGGCAATTGTTCTATATCGCAGACGATTGTTCTATATAAAAGGCAATTGTTCTATATAGCAGACGATTGTTTACAATTGAGGGGATGTGTTTCAGACATGTATTCATTTTATTTCTCTCACCCTGTTCTCTCATTTTACTTTTTTCTTTCTTAGATGTGCAGACATAAATAACAAGAACTAACGCAATAATGTATAAAATAAAGTGCTTTCCGCATCGATTGTTTTCAGTTATCATACGTGAAATAACGACATACCCACTGAAATAACGACATGCCCACTGAAATAACGACATACCCACTGAAATAACGACATGCCCACTGAAATAACGACATACCCACTGAAATAACGACATACCCACTGAAATAACGACATACCCACTGAAATAACGACATACCCGCTGAAATAACGACATACCCGCTGAAATAACGACATACCCGCTGAAATAACGACATACCCGCTGAAATAACGACATACCCGCTGAAATAACGACATGCCCGCTGAAATAAAGACATGCCCGCTGAAATAACGACATGCCCGCTGAAATAACGACAAACCCACATAAATAATTCCCAGTCTATAGCCTAATATGTTAGCCTGCTCATCTGGAAACTTCATTTTCTACCCCTTCCATCCCCAACCCCACCCCGTGTAAATTCTTTTACCTCCAACCACGTTTATCAATCCTACAAAAAAAAAACAAAGTTCAATCCTGGTGATCACTGTTGCGATCAATCGATCTTCATGTAATGTTTCCCCTCCTTCGCCCGATTTATATTTGTTGAATAAATCTGATATGAAAACTAAACCTTACCTTTCTTTTTTTATCAGCGAATCTTTTAAAAATAGAACAGAGAGGGAAAATTTTTGTTTACCTGGTGGTTCACCACTTTAAAACGATCACACAGTCGTAGAGACAAAAAGAAGTACTTTGAAAAAAAAAAATCTATATTCAGATTTAAAGGAGGAGAAGCGCTGGTGAAGTGTTGGGGATGGGTTGGGGTATTATTGGTACATTCTTTTGACAGAACCGAGACATGGCAATGGTTGCTCTTTTATGGTCGGCTACTCCCCTTGACAAAACAATGTTGTTGGTTTCACTTCACGTCTACTGAATGTGGTTGGGAGTTATGCCCCTTGTCTTATTCCACCCATTGATAAAACACAGACAACACGCAGAGGAACTTTTTTTTGTTAAAATATTGCTGATAGATTTTAATTTTTAGCTTAGGCATTTTCTAATAAGTCATTGAACTTAATATGAAGTGTAATAAAAGTTCCCTTAAGCCCCTAAGGAATCATCGAGGCAGAAGAATTGTATAATTCGGCGTATAAAGGGATTGTGTAGTTAGCAGTGTTAGCACAACGCCCAGCCGCCTTAACTCCTCCCAACTTAAAGTCGGGTACCCATTTAAAGCTCGGTGGACTTGGGGACTTAAAACCAGGAAAAATCCCAAGGTTCTGAGGTTCGAACCCCGGACTCTCCGTTTGACAGTCGAGCGCTCTACATCGCACGACCATCCGTCAACTCAGGAAGTGTGAAGTAACGATTGACCTATGTCTGCCTCTCGTTGGTCAACCCTACAGATTTAATTACCTATTTGCGTAATTTTTACAATATCACTTTTTTTTGCTGTGTAATTAGTTGATTAATTTTAAGTAATTTAATTTAGTAGTCTACCGTGTAGATCATGTAATTACAGACAATGTCACATTTTACTGAGTAGATCATGTAATTACAGACAATGTCACATTTTACTGAGTATAACATGTAATTACAGACAATGTCACATTTTACCGATTATATCATGTAATTACAGACAATGTCACATTCTAGTGAGTAGAACATGTAATTACAGACAATTTCACATTTTACCGAGTAGATCATGTAATTACAGACAATGTCACATTTTATAAATTATATTCACATGGTTTAATATACGGTGAAGTGTCACCGATATTTTTGCCTCGATGAAATTTACTACGCAAATTGTTCATTTTTTTTTTCTTAAATTTTATTATTTGTATTTAAAACACACTGCGCTGCATAGTGAGGTACAACAACATCCTATACAGATATCTTTGTAAATCTAACCATTGTCTCACAATTACGTCATCAAAATATGGGATCTAATAATGGATCGTCCCAGTACCCCATTTGGTACTTTAAACAGCAACATCGCAGTGTTTGGCGTCCTTGACAACCCTGTGTTAGTGATCGTCACTGGAAAGAGACAACACACTTACACTGAACGCCCACCAGATAAGATATTTATGGCAAGGTGTGTGGCATACACGAGTTTAAAGTTTCTTCCACTGGGACACACACTGACAAACAACATTCTATTTTGACTTGCAGGACACACACTGACAAACAACATTCTATTTCGACTTGCAGGAAAGTTAACAATTTAAACCCTGTGGATAGAAATAACATATTATAAACTTGATATGTAAGCCTTCACGTAATGTAGTGCTTAGCTATTTAGGCCCCTTATGCATCAGAGATGTCCAAATTTCTTACTATTAATTCATACAATTATCTTATGTACGAGTACGATTTCTCTAAAAATGTACTCGAGTATTACATGAGTACAGTTACTTGTTAATACAAGTACTAAGTACTAGGCAGAAACTTATTAAACACATTTAGGGATCCGTAGACAAAAATACCACATAGACTCTGATTGGATCAGACATGATAGGAAGATGTTCTCAGCTAGAGGATCTCTAGCGTAAGGCTGTGTGTGGGGGGAGGGGGCTAGTTTAGTTTGCCTATTCATAGAATTGCTTTGTGAATAGGATGTTGAGTGATGTGTCTTTTACGTTCTACTTGCCAACAATCTACTAATAGGCTACTGAAACAGAATTGTCATTCAAACATCTATGAATAAAGAAACCAATGATAACCAAAGACACCGAAGACCGATGTTTAAATGTGTAGACCAGTGATAACCGAAGACAACATTACAATTTACAATCAACTTAAAATTATTTTTAGTTTACTTCATCAGTTCCAAGTACTTTATAGTTCGATGAATCGGACAGACGCCATAAATATTGTGCCCCTGAAGTCTTGTAGCCACTGATCCCAAACCAGAACTGTTCTGAGGACAAGTCAGTAATTTAAGACTAGCCAGTAGTTTAGGACAAATCAGTAATTGAAGACAAGTCAGTAGATTAAGACAAGTCAGTAGTTTAGGACACGTCAAATTTTTTTTATGGAAAGCCAATTGCTTAGAACAAAGCTCAGCACTATATTTATCAGCATCTTTCTAACAAACAACTAAATTCATGAGTTTATTCCCACGGACCACTAAATATATCATTTGTATTCTCGTGTATCACTTACATTTAAATGTTTATGTGTGTACTTCAAATAAAAGACAATCCCCGCTAATGATTTAAATTCTATCATCGTTTCTTTCTTAATTTAAGCACATGATTGCTGTTTATACATTTATATTCTGGCTACTTTTCTTATTTATATACCTACTTGTGGATATCAGTGTATTTATTGATTTATTTTTAATGTGTCTTAATCACACAAAAAAAAAAACCCACATATTTTAGTAGAAAGTTTGTTTTGTAATTCATATGGTGGAAATAAGACACTGTATAATTTTCCACATGAACCTGAGGCAACTTTTGCGTAAAATCAAATGCTTGTAATTTAAGACCCTGGCATGAAAACCTAGATGTCTAGTCTCTCGCAGTATATATAATTCAAAGCTTTTGTGTCCTAAGCACTCAGTGGTGGAGGCCAGTCATTGTGTCTAACCATAAGAATGGCTGTGTGTATGTGACCCACCCCCCTCCTCCCCCCGATGATAGTTAACGAAATGATTTCTAGTGCTACGTGTACCGGTGTTAATTTGTGGTCACTTTTTATTTGAGCAAGGGCGTCTATATAGAAATTCTAGTTGTCTTGAAGACGTTACAGTTGTGTCCCTTAAA